>PVJA010031394.1:0-24963 GCA_004027025.1 Myocastor coypus
TTTTTTTCTTTCCTTACCAATATCAATTGGAAGGTGTGTCATGCCCACACTCTGTGCTCTGTATAACTATTGTGAGGACAATATGCAGTGTGTCAACTGTTAAAAAAAAATTAATGTTTATTGAAAGTGTTAATGTTTAATTGTTTGATCTATCTTATATACCTATATCCACTAATCTAAACTGATCTGATGATGAAAATATGTTATATAACCAGTGTTAAATTTTTCTGGTTTTGAAATTTTGTACTATACGTACTCTTACTTGTAACTGCCTTTCTATCTTGGTTTCTGCTATTTTTAGTCTTTAAAATAATAAATAAATAAATACTAAAATAAAATGATTAAGAGCTGAATTGCTTTTTTAAAAAAAAAAAAAGTCTTTAGATTTACAAAACCTGGAACATAAAAAGCAATGTTTGTCTAAGAATTTAAGAAACTAGTTCTAGGAGGTCTGTGTAGACTGCAACCTTCCAATCAGAGAAGTTAAAAAATGAGAGACAGAGCGCAGCTGGGGGGAAGACGCCGAAGAGGAGGAAATGGGGGGAGCCTGAACCTGATTTTCTCCGACAGCCTTTTCTTTCCCACCGACTGGCTTTCAGGCTACAAGCAAGGGCCCTAAGGTCAGCGGCACACCTGGTAGGGGCGTCACCCGCGGGCCACGGAAGCGCTGACTGTGGCGCACACGGAAAGCTGGCTCCTCGCGAGGTGAGGAGGCAGCGGACAGCTGTAAACAGAAAGCCGAGCAGTGCTCTGGGACCTGGCCTGTCCAAGCCGCGCAGGCGCCAGCAGGCTGGAGACGCGACAGCTTGGCAGGGGTCCTGCGCTCATGCCTCGTGCTCGTGCTCGAGCAGCTGGGGAAGGCAGGCGCGGAGCTTCTGTCGGGACTCCAGGACTAGGGGCCTAGGCGTGGGTCGTCGGCCGGCTGCTCTCCAGCCTGGACGCTCTGGGTTCAGAGGGTGGACAGGACTGCTACCCCAGGCACCAGAGAGGACCCACCTCTAGAAAGACTTTTTACTGAGGATAACCATAGTAATAAGTTACGAAAAAACAGCCAGATATCAGCGCAGGCTTTACATGCAAATGAAGGGGAAATTGATGAAGCAGGAAACCTGAAGAGAGGAATGAGGCTTAGATAAAAAGAGGGTGAGGTGACTTAGGGCACCCCCTCTCTGACAGCTCTGCACAAGGGATTCAACCCACAAGTAGGAAAATCTATTAAAAATGAAACTGAATCTGTGTTGAACACACACAGACTTTATTTCCTTGTCATTTTTTCCGTGAACAATAAAGCACAGCAACTTTACAGAGCATTTACGTCATAGTGAGTATTTAAAGTAATCTAGAGATGACTCCAAGCATGGATGTTCAAAGTCTTAGCTTGTCTGGCCTACACTGAGTGAAGAGAAGTCGTCTTGGCCTCATATAAGAGATACGACGTAGTTAATATGTGTAAGTGACACGTCCTTTTTTAAGTATTTTAACTTATTAAATTATTTTACCAAAGAACAAGCCCCAGTTTAACAATTAAATCAGAAAACTTGCGCGTCTGCCTGATAATGGTACATGCTTGCCCTCATAGCACACACTCACTTAGGTGAAGTGAGATGCTGTTATGAGCAACCCCTGTGCTTATCCCCAAGTCACACGGGCACAAGTAGCATCCATTATGCCCAGGTCTCCAGGTCCATGAGGGCCTGCAGAGGCAGCAAGACAGGAAGTGAGCACTGTGCAGTCCAGCCCCGCCCACTCGCCAGGTGCTCTGCTGTGGCCTGGAAAGTCTGTGCCACCAAGTCATGAAAAATACAGCTAAATATCACATAATACAACTAAGAGTTTACGGTCCGGGGGGGCGGGCTGGCTGTGCAGGGCTGTGCGTGGCCTGGGAGCTGCAGGGGTGACATGCTTGATTTAAAGGAAGCAGGAGGAACCCTGTGGGTCATATGTAGGTACGAGATCATTTTATATAAGGCTGTTAAGCACCTGCAGATTTCCTTGACTGTGGGGTATCCTAGAACCAATGAATACGAATGGATAAATATAGTCTTTGTACCAGGTTCCAAGCACAGAACTCCTAAACCCCTGCAAATGTCCTCTGTGACAGAAGACTGTCTTTTATTAGTCATAATGACCTTCCTCCCCATATTGAGAACCGAATCTAGGGCATTTTACTGAGCTATACTCCCAGGCTTCTGTTTTGTTTTAAATCATTTTGAGGGTAGTTCTCAGTAAGTAAATAAATTGACCAAGCTGGGCTCCAAGGGCTTCAGCCTCCGGAGTGCTGTGTTTACGAATGTGTGCTATCCTATCCTATTCATGGATTCCTTTAGACAACATCTATTTATGCTGAGGCAACTTATAATGAAGTCCCTAGATATCCTCAGGAGGAAACTGGCTATTAGAAAGACCAAATGATTAGAAGATTGGAACTTCTAGCCCCACTTTCGGAACTCTGAGGAGGTTGGAGTGAGAGGAGAAGCAGACACTGGAAGTTAGGCTCTACCAAAACTTTTAATAAACAGAATTTGATGAGTTCTAGGTTGGTGAATAAACAACGGATCCTGGAAGATGAAAGGGTAAGGAAACTGCACCCACAACCCCAGTCCTTAGCCTTGGGCATCTTTCCCAACTGGTTTGTCCTGGGCTGGTCACTTTGTAATAAAGCAGGAAACAGAAGTACAGTGTTTCTCTGAGTTCTGTGGGCCATTCCAGGAACTTACAGTACTCAACTAGAGTGTGGTGGAAACCCTTGACTTATGGCTAGTTTGTCAGAACCAGAAACCAGGATGTGGCATTTGTTTCTAAAGGGAGGACTGACTCCACACCTTGAGTTCCCATATTTATGCCTGAGAGACAGTATAGGATTTAATGTTCTTGCGAGCATCCTACAGGAGTGTTGTTAGCATTCAGAGAGTTGGAGATATGCTTGGGAAAACCCATTATCTGGTGTCTGAAATAAGAGTTAAACAACCTTTGGTGTCTTCCAGAACGTGAATTGCTTGAGCAAAATAGTCAGAAGCAAGAATGAACACAGTTTTAAAAAGTTGAATCTCGCACAAGTCCAGCCTATGGCTTCCAGGATAGCACTTATTCAAAGTATCTTTCCCCTAAGGAAGGGGCCAGGCAAGTGCTACTGCAGACGGAGGAAGCCAGCCAGCCTGTGTGAAGAGCCCTGGGGGCCCTGTGGGGCATTGGCAACCACAAATCTGTCATCACACCCACCTACATTTCCTCCAGCTGAGCTGCTGCTAGAAGGAATTGTAAGATCCAGGCTTTGCACCCCAAACTGCCACATGTGGGCTGGCTGGTGAATGTACTTCCGTAACAGTAGACTTTAGAGTGTTTTAACTAATGTCTGCAAGCTAAGAGAGCCATCTAGTCAAGAGAGAGCCAAAGTTGATGCTTCCATTAAAAGAGGAGATAAACTATCAAAAAGAACTGGATGAATACAGGCAGTCTCAGAAACAAGCTAAGGGTCCCCAAGGACCAAAAGCAGACGGGAATCAATGCAATAGGTGGGACTGTAGCCTTGAAACTGTGCACTTCTAGGGCCAAATGGTAAGCCCAAGGCAGCTAAGAGGTTGCTTTTATTCAGGCTAAGCTGACTAAAGGTGTTTCTGAGCCAGGTCTACGCTTTCCAATGATCTTACTTGGAAAAGGTGGCTGAAAAGTGCTGCACCCCTCCCTGGGGCTGGGGCTGTGGGCAAACTGGAAGCTCTAACCAATGAGGAAGGCAAGATTTAGCCCCATGACCAGAACTGAGTGAACCGCCTGGGGACTGGGACCTTGGACCTGCTTCACACAGAGCTCAGAGTTGGTGAAAGAAATGGAGAGGCAATGAGCAATAAGTGAGGATCTCACATGGCCAGCAGCGGCAGGGGCAGTGTGGGCGAGGCAGAGGCAGCACTCCAAGAAGTGCAGTGCCTCTGTGGGGGAGAAGGTAGAGGCACAGCCAGGGCCCCACAGACAGCGATGCTGAGGACAAACATGTCAATATAAGTTGCAGCAAGATTTCTTCCTGGGGAAGAAGGGCACCTAGACAGTTCAACCGTGAGGTTGAGATGAATGTAGAAAGCTTTTAAAGCCAGATTCTCCAGGAATATGTGGGAAATGGATGATGGAGAACAATTAGTTCTATTAAATATTGAGATATAAGGTGGGGGCATGGGGTATAGTTCAGTGGTAGTGCATTTGTCTGATATTCAGGAAGCCCTGAGTTCAATCCCTAACACTAAAAACCTATAGATAAGTAAAATATAAAGTCACAGAAAATAATATGTTAAAGACAGTAATGAGCAGCTAGGCCAAGGTGATAAGTCTAAAATTCAATATACAACAATTATTTGTAATTAAAGAAAAAACATTTATAATTTGTACTGATAAAGGTTAACTTCACTAAAACAGAGGCACTAATATTCAAAAGAAAAATAGCAAAATTATCAATATAAATATTAATAACACAGAAAAAGAATTTCAAGAAGCTCTTAAACGCCTGACAGGACATTAAAAAAGGAATAAAAACACCTGTAATAACGTTTTCTACCTGTCAGATTGGAAAGATCTGGGTGACATGCCACATGCTACACTGGGACATCATCTGCCTCTTTCGCTCCCGAACCCATTCCCAGCCTTTTCCCACCCTGTTGCCTTTACCGTGTACCCTGTCACCAAGAAGCATCTGACAGATGGGCTTTTGGAAGTCTCAGTCACAGTCACTCTCCAGCTAGAAGGCCACACACCTTGAAGTTACGATAACATCCTAACTGGATGAAGTATATATCTTGAACTAATATATGATGTGTGTGATTTCTCCCAGGACCAGAATAGACAGCGCTGGGGGCAAAGAGATAGAAGGGTAACAGCCCTCTACTCTTCTCTCCCCTGTGGCCATTCACAAAATTTTTGCCTTCCATCTTGCAACCTTGAACTCTAATCAACTGTTGGAGTTGATTTCTGAGAAATAAATGCACCCACAAGGTGAGCAATGTTGAGATTGCCAGCTGGCTACAGTGGGTTTTTCCATGCACTCCACTAGTGGGCAGGGAAAAGCATTGACATGCTAGCTTGAGGGAATGATCTCAATTACCTGTAGGAAACTGGATTTCTGATACACAGGGGACAGGGACATCCGTGTCTAGGACTGCCAGGATTCTCTGTGCCTCTTCATACTTCCTGACCCAGTATAACAGGCAATAGAAGACAGTACGCATGCACACCAAAAAAAGGACTATTGAGAAATCAGCCTCTCTGGGAAGAAAGACTTGAATCACTCCACAGGTAAAGATGCCAGATAGTCAAACACTAGCTGAGGGCAAGAGCCCTGTGGGATGATAGCTGGAAGAAAAGTGAGAAATACCAACCACAGCCCTACGAATAGTTACGGACATGAAGACGGAACAGCCACTACTCCCTTTAACCAATTATTTTTTTCTTTCTTATTACCTAACAAAGTTGTCTGAGAGATATTCACAGTGCTTAAGTTTATAGCTAGAAGAATGACTGCCAGGCCTAAAAGGAATCTGCATGTAGCAATTGGTGGGTACTCATTCAGGAGAGGGCCTCATGTCTGAGGGTGGAAGGGCAGGTGCATTCTCTCAGGCAGAGCAAGGAGTCACATCTGGGTAAAAGGAAAAAAGCTCATGCACAACAGGAAGAAGCCTGGGCTCTGCTAACCTCAGGGACAATGTCCCTTTCTCTGGCTTGGGACACTTGGTCAGCATTTCCATCTCCGCGAGCATTCTCCTTCCACCATAGTCTGGCTCCTGCCAGGCAGGCCAAAGAGACCCAGCTTCTTCCCATGACCCTAGCTCCAAGGATCTAGTGACAATTCCACTTTGGCTCTTCTTCCATTATTGTTCTGGGCAGCCTCCACTCCCTTCATGTGACTTCTCCACTTCTTACACCACTGGGACAACCAGTTTTCTGTTTTAAATCCTCACAGATGTCTCTTGGTCTTGACAGATCTTTGGCCAACATGGTGAGGAAATAGAAAAGCCAGAAGGTAGGGATCTGCCCGAGAACATAATTTGCCAGTAGGAGGGCAAACTGAAAGTCCAACTTGGAAAATTTGCATAACTAGGTATTAATCATTGTGATAAAAATATATACCTCTTGTTCAAGCAACTCTACTTCTAGAAATTTCTGTAGAGATACTCTAACATGTTTGAATAATGTTTGTTTAAGATTATTCATTGCAGCCTTATTTGCAGAAGAAAAAGATTGGAAACTACCTAAAAGTCCACTGATGGGAGATAGGTCAAAAAGTAAGGACACACTCAAAAAGTAAACTAATATGCAGTCACCCCAAAAATGAGGAAGTTCTTTTTGTGCAATCAAGGATAAATCCTTAAGAAATGAAAAAGCAAGGTTTATAATGATGCATAAAATGTCACCATAAAAAGAATCAGTATATAGAAGGTATTTATTTGTCTCCCCAATGATTCCCATGATTCTCTATAACAATATAACAATATTAGCAAGTCTGAATATATATACATATGCATATATATATATATATATATATATATATAATCAACAACAACAAATCATCACTCTGCATTCTTTTCAAATAGATATAGAACTCACAGAGGAAAAACATGGTCACAATCGAAAAAGGTAGAAGAATTTCCATACATTTAAAAAATCCAAGCCAGTTAGTCCATGTCTCTGACCATATATTGATCAGAAATCAGCAACAGAGATTATTTCATAATATGTTTTGAGAAATTAAAAATCTATTCCTAAATGATTCACCTACTTGAGTAGAAATCACTGCTAGAGATGAGGAAATATTTGGAATGCAATAACAATGGAAACATTAAATATCAAAACACACAAATAATATTTTTTAAGAAGTTGACAAATTTGGATGCATCTACTAAAAAGCAAGAAAGATTGAAAATATCACAGCTAGGAGGTTTACATAAGATAGCAGAAAGAATTGGGGGTGAGGCAGTTTAATTAAACACAAGCACCTCACTTCTCTCACTCCTGAGACCCCACTAAAACTTGGTCAAGGGATTCCCTCACAGGCAGGAGGGGCACAGGTACAGGAGGACAGAGCAGGAGGGTAGCTGCATGGAGGTGATGTAGCCCAGTGCATCAGACAAACCACCTCAGCCAGCAGGCAGAAGAGTGCTGAACACAGCCAGCTGCTCAGCCGTAGCTTCATGGGGCAAGCTTAGGCTCTTCTGGATTAGAGGGAAGGGGACACTGGTTTAAGGACTTGGTGAACATAGCTTGGAAAACAGTCCTTAGAGGCCTTCCTTTCTCTTTCATGTATCTAAGCACCATAACAATGGCCTGAGTTTTCTGCACTGGGACCACGGGACATAACTGAGGAGATGGATGTCTTGCTCGGAAGAGGAACATTATGTGTCATATGTAATTTGGCTAAAACAGGAGATCCTTAGTCTTCTCTTCAGCAAATCTGAACATCCCAGAGGAAAGACCTAAAGAAGTGGATGACATCCAGGTTTTCTCTGATAAGCACCTCACCCGGGTCACCTATAGCCAGGACAAAGATTACCCAGCCTGCTCCAATGTTTCTGTCTTGGAACATACCACTCTTAAATAGGAGCAGGGCGGTGGGGGACCAAGAAGGTACTCTCCACAGGGCACCAATTCATTTAATTCCCTAGCCCTCTGGCTTCCTTGAGAGCTTGACCAATGGACAATAACAGCGAAAGAATGTCAGCCAAGAGAAGAGAGACGTTGAGAAGATACGTATTGGCACAATGCTTCCTATTTTGACAGATTTCCACTCAGGACTGCATCTGACTGGACTCATTCTTACATGGAGGTCCCACTACTTCAGCTCCCGGTCTCACTTGGTTCCACTCACACCAGCTCCTCACCTCTCCTGTAGGTGGAATTAAATCTCTAGGGGGAAGTTGACATTATGCACACACACAAGTAATAATAATTCTAAAACAGTGGGTGACATTTGTGGGAAAATTCTGTAACACCAAGTGTTTATACCACACTACACCTAAAAATTAAGTTTAGGTTACCTTAATAATGCAATTTAAGATTAAAGGACTTATAAAACTTAATGTACGAAATACAGAATAGCATAATTATAAAGAATATAAGTGATTCATTTTAAAGAAAAAGAAAGGGAGAGTGCTGTAATCCCAGCTACTTGGGAGACTGAGACATGAGGACTATTCTTTCTAAGCTAGCCTGTCCAACTTGGTGAGATCTTAGCCCCAAAAATGTTTTTTGGAATAAAAGGAAAATAAAAGCTTTTATTATAAGCAGGGGAAGAGGGGCTGAAGGGAAATGAGAATAGAAAAAGAATCAAGATATTATTATGTACAGATAAAAATTTCCCATGATGAATGCCATCATATATAAACAATGTACCAGTAAAATTACTTTGAAAAATTTTATTTGAAGAGCTAAGGATATAGCTTAGTACCTACTTCCCTAGATTTAATCCTCAGTACCAAAAAAAAAGGAGGAGAAAAAGAGAACAAATTCTAAAGTGCATTTTAAAATACTAACTTTTGACAGGGGACTCATAAAGTTAGAGGACAAAAGATAGTCTTGTAAGATATTTGCAACATTGAAAACTAACAAGGGATCATGTTCAAAATTTATGAAAGATTCCTACAAATAATTCAGGAAAAGACAAACACATCCATAGAAAAGAAAGAAAAGCAGAGACAGAAGCAAAACATTAGAGAGAAAAACAGCCAGGAAGCTTGTGGAAAATGCACTCCCCTGCTGTGATCCTACAGAGGAAAGAAAGATAGCTCCCCTCAGGCTGGGGCAGGACAGGGAAGCGAGACCTCACGTGCACAGGAGAAGGTGTAGGCATTTGGCAGCAGTTGTAGAACCAGCAATTCTGCTTCTAGGTGTGCAAGCTAGGGGAGAAAAAACGCTAAATTGCACTGGGGGACAGGTGTTAGGATTTTATTACAGGACCTTCTAAATAGCAAGACACAAAGGAAATAGGATGCATAGCAACTAACAGATAAAGCACGAAACCTTAACACAATGGAAGGCTACCTAGGAATACGGTTAAAATGAATCAACATGGAAAATACTCCAAAAACAAAAGTTTAGGTGAGAACACCAGTTATAGAAAGATGGTGCTGGGATGCACGCTTCACATGTGCAAGTCTTGGGAAACAAGCAAGTGAACAAGAATTTAAAGTTGAAAATAAAAATTCTAATGTTACTTTCTATAGATATGTACATAGATATTAAAATGTAAGAAAGAATATGCATAAGATTGAAAAATACCAAATTTAGGATAATAGCCAACTGTGGAGATAAAACTCAGGAGAGAAACCAGGACATACCGGATGCACCAGTAAGATTTTATGGCAAAGAATGAGAAGGCGTCAAACAGTTAGAGAATGGATGCAGTGAGTGCTCTTTATGTTGTTCTTAGAACTTTTCTGTATGTTCAAGCCACTTTATAAGGAGAATGTTTATGATTTTCATCCTTTAAAGGTACAGTATTACTAAACACGTGGCACCACATGGTGGGAATGAGACACCCACTTCACACTGTATTAGCCAGATCCCATTCGAAGCGCTGAATACACACTTGGGCCCTAGATTAACACATGTTCAACCAGTGATCACTGATGGGGACCTGTCAGTAGCTACAAACTAGGCCCAAAAAGAAACAGAGGGATGCTCTTGGGGTTCTCAGCCTGGAGTCCAAAGCTCTCTGAGCTTTTCCAGGCAGTGGGGCATGGCAGCAGTTAATGGAACTTCATCCTGGAAAGTGACAGCCAGCCAGAGATCACTTTGTATGCCACAAAGGGTGCAAGGTCAATGCTGTGTAGTTCTCAGCCTCATTATCATTGCAGAGAAGCGCTGGTGATACAGATTCATTATGAAAAGAGTGATTTCCCTGTGCACTGAGGTAGACAGATACCTAGGAATGCACAGGCCCGTCTCAGAGGTCCAGCCCTCAAAGCTGCCTTGTGAGTCTTGAATCAAGCAGAGCTTTTGATCATCTGACTTTGGCCGTCTTCTAGGGACTGATAGTGAAACAGCCCCATAGCTCAGCAGTCCCTGAACATTTGGGAACCACAAACCAAATTTGTAAAAGATTGTTTTTCCATGGGTGGCCAGGAGGGGATGTGGGATGGCTTTGGATTAGATTCTCATGGAAGCACGCAACCTAGATCTGCAGCATGCACAGTTCACAACAGGACTTGTGCTCCTATGGTAATCTAATGCTGCAGCTGATCTGACAGCAGGCTGAGCTCAGGCACTAATAGGAGCCATGGGGAGTGGTTATAAATACAGATGAAGCTCTCTGCTCACCGTGTTGGTCTGTGGCCCAGAGGTTGCAATCCCTGCATCACAGCTCTGTTGTCTTAATGGTTTGCAGACTCAGTGAAGTCTTGATCTAAACCTCTAAATGCTGTATCAAAGTATAAGTTGAAGTCATCTTTTTAAATTCACTGCAGTGAATCAATAAATGGGCAAAGAGCTCATTTGTGACTCTACGTGCTGCTTCTCTCTCATGTGAGCAGTCAACAACAAACTCCTTATCATTTCTATTCCATTAAACATTGCAAAGCAGAGTCCAAGGAGGAAGCTAATTTCCAATCAAACAGAAGAACCAAGGGGCCTGAAATCTGTTCCCTGCTTTTCACCCAGATGGTTGTGTGGGCACAGGCTCCCAGGCAGCTCACCCACTTCAAAACAGAGCAGAACAAAATATATAAAAATAAACAAGTGTCTCCATTCTGTACCATGGGTTTCTTGGCTTTGTGACAGTCATCTGTTTTTGAAACAACTCAAAGGGCATGGCTGGGAGGCTCCCAGGGTACAGGTGTCTGTGGTGAGCTAGTGTCCTGGCTTGGGTCCTCCTGTCACAAGTGCCTCGGCAGCCTTGAAGCTCACATGCTTCCAAACGAGAGCACAGCATCCACGTTTTAAACCAGTGGATTCTGCTTGACTGTAAAGCATCGCATTAGTCTCCCCCATCTGTTGTTTGTGTCCAGGAGTGATTCTAAGGGGAACTATGAAGCGCTGACATAGGATTTAGCACCTGGGCTTCTCAGTCCAGGCTTAAGATGGGTACGGAGTTACAGCTGCTCCCGATGGGACACAGAGTTCGAGGATCTGGCTTCACCCCAGTCACAGAGTAATTTGTGAGAACTTTCCTGTCTTCACAGGCAGCGTTCCTGTGGCCAGAAGCACACAGATGCTTCCATGTAATTCCATCCTGGCATCATCAGAAGTCTAAGATAGAATAGGATTTCCAAGGCAGGGACACAGGGCTGCCAAAGCTTCTTGAGGTACCTGTTCTCTTCCCACTACCACTGATGTCAGATCAGTTCAACCAGAAGTATACCCTTTACCCAGCTCTGGATGGGGCAGGCAGAAGTCTCTGTTCTTCAGTTTTACTACGTGTATGGAGCACTATTTAAAGTGTTTGTGTAAAGAGATGCTGATGGTGAACCGGCTGCCCTGAGGACTGAGGACTACTGACCATACTGCCTCCAAGTCCCCATTGCCAGGCACAATAACTTTTCAAAGAATCTAATACCTCATGAAAAGCCAGTCCAAGTATGTCCAGTATCCCCCAGACAAAGATAACCAAGTGTGTGTATTCATCAAAAAGTATCTGAAGGCTCAATGTATGGTACGACTTGCATTAGACATTGGGACATTGATTGGTAAATGAAACAAGAGTTAACTCCTGTTTGTCTAAATTATCCAGTGCTCTTACTGGTAGAATTTTGCCCCCTCTAAAAATTCATGTGTTGCAATCCCAGTCCTTCATACCTCAGATTGTGACCTTATTTGGTGAAAAAAATCACTACAAAAGTAATGCAGTTAAAATGAGGTCACTAGCGTGGGCCTTAGTCTCCTGATTGTTGTCCTTATCAGCAGAAGATACCCACAGATGCATCTCTGGGAGAAGCCTGTGTGGAGATGAAGTCGAGGTAAGAATGCTACTTGTGTAAGCAAAAGCATGCCCTGAATCACCAGCAAACACCAGAGCTGAGGAAAGGCTGGTGTTCCAGCCTCCAGGCTGTAGACACAGTCACCTTGCTGGGACTCCAAGCCTCTGTAACAGAGGCAGCGCATTTCTGTTGTTTAAGTCAGCAACATTGTTATACACACCACAGAAAATTAAATACAAATGGCTGCTATAAAACAATTATGCTTAAAAATGAAGAATTGATGAAAACTGACAATCGACTTAGTTTATTTCTATTTTACCATCTGAGGAATCGACTGCCAACAAACATGGTGGGCTTCTTTCCTTCCCAATAGTGAGGAATGAAGAACCTCAAGACACAGCTGAGCCCAGCTGTCTCTGAGGCAGTCAGAGCCATGACAGCCCCAATAGAGGTCCTTGATATCTTATGGAGGGGCTCATAAAGGTTAGTTAAATAAGAAACAATGAAAAGGAAAGAATTTTCCAGAAGCTTCTTGGTTTATCTTATCAATTTATTGACTCAAAAGTTTCTGAAAAAAATCCTGGCTGTCTTCAAAGATACATTTCTAAGTTAATGGTTTTCACTTGAATTTTAATCCTAAATTTAGGCTATTAATGAACTATGTGTTCGTGGACAAGTCTTATCTCTTCTCATGAACTCAGTTCAATCACTTGGAAAATGGCAGTTTAGCATAAGGATATCTGAGTCCTCTGTGTAGCTCAATAATAGTGGCTTGCAAGTCATTGCCCTCTGACCTTGGTAGCTAGATCTTCTCCACATGCTAAATGCAGAGGCTGTAGTTAGCTGCAAAAGCAAGCTGCAATGAATGGGTTTGTGTGGCCTGTTAGATATCACTCACACACAGCCCTACAAAGTATTGGCCAAAAACCACCAGCAGATAAGAGAATACAATGTGTGATGTCATCTCTGTTAATAAGTCTCTAAAGACCAGACATAAGATTCCTAGAATATATTTTACCTGAAAAATTGCTGCTAGAGGGCTTGCCAAATAGCTCAGCAGATTAAAGTGCCTGTAAGCAGGTGCAGGGGCCAGGGTTTGATCCTGGAGCCTGCTGTGCCATCCCCACCCTTGTGGTGTGCTGAGATGACAATTTAGATGGCTTGGTGGTGCACCCCTGTAATCCCAGCTCTTGGAGGCTATAAAGAGGTGGATCACTATGAGTCCAATCTAGTAGTGAGACCCTGAACATCCTATAGACCCTTCCCTAAAACACACACACACACACACACACTGCTCCTAGACAGGACAAAAGTCAGCCCATTGCAGTGGCTCCTGGGTATTGTTGCTCCCAGAAGTCATGGAGAGGTCTGTTATCTTCTTGTATAAGGAAGCCACTGGAATCCACTTCTGGTCTAGAGAAATGAGATGGCCAGAGAATCTTCACAGCAGCTCAAAGAGGGAATTTAGTGGGCTCACAAGGAAGGCTCCTTGAATCTCTCTGTTGTTGAAAGCTACAGGTTCCTGGAGGGAGCTATTCTGAGGAACAGCACACACAGTTTCCAGGCAAAGTAGCAAGAGAATCCCAAGAGTCCATGGCCAAGAGGCCAACGGAGAGTGATGGAAGCACAGGCTTCCAAAAAGGACTATCTGGCAAGTGTTCAGATGGCTTGCACAAGGGAAGAGACTGACCTTGAGAGGAGCCTAGAACCCTTCAGTCAGGAAGGTAGAAAGATTCAGCACACTGTGGAACTGAAGAGTACTATCTCATTTTTCTTTAGCTTCATGAGGATAAACTAATATCTAGTTTATCCACATAAATAAGAGTTCAAAGGACTTCTTAAGCTTTTAAAGTAAGGACTTTAAATAAGAGTTCAAAGGACTTCTTAAGCTTTTAAAGTAATTTCTTTGTAAGCTACAGTGCATAATCTGACATAAATATAATCATCAAAGAAGTAAATCATAGGGGCCTGGCAGGATTGCTCAGTGGCCTAAGGCACCTGCTTAGGAAAGCTTGGGCGGCTGCAGGGACTGCGGTTCGATCCCCGGCATCACATGCTGCGCCAGCCCTGCCCTTTGGGCAGGCTGAACCGGTCATAAAAATAAATAAATAAACACACAAACAAAAGTTCTGAAACAAGATAAATAAATAAATAAATAAATAAATAAATAAATAAATAAATAAATAAATAAAGTAAATCATAAAAACAAGTAGGGGCTAGCCATGGTGATGCCTGCTTGCTGTCTTAGCACTCTGCTAGGCTGAAGCAGGGGGATCTCAAGTTCAAACCCAGCCTGGGCAATCTAGTGACTTAGGAAGATCTTTTCTCCAAACTAAAAAACAAACAAACAAACAATATATGGGGTTGGGGCTATACTCATTTGGAAGGCCCTGGGCTGACTTCCTAGTATTGCACCTCAAACAGTCATATAAATCTTTGTGGGTGTCATGAAAAAGGCTCTTTGTGTCAGGCTAGTGGTGCTCCAAATCCTATCAGGAGGTCTTTTCAAATCAGGCACCATGTGTGTTGCATGGCGTTTTCACTTTTCTCTCATTCAGCATGTGAATACTCATCTCCTCTTATTCCCAGTAGTGCTCAAAACCACAAAGGCCTAAAGTCCTGTATGCACTGTGCTTTTTTCTATATGTATAGCTATGACCTAGACCTGAAATGTCCCAACGAAGTCCCATGTGGGCAGCGGGGGGAGACTTTGGGGAGAAGATTGGATCATGGGAGTGAACCCAATGATGTGCTCCTAGTTAACTGTACTGTTAGCAGATGAGACCTGATGGGAGGAGGGTCGCTGGCGGCTGATCTGGAAGGCCATATTTTTGTTCCTGGCTTCTCCCTTCCCTTTTTCTCTCTACTTCCTGGCTGCCATGGGGCAAGCAACTGGCCTCTGCCCAGTCGCTTCCACCATTCCATATTGACCTTGGAACCAGCCATCCAGGCCCCGAATCCTTTAAAGCCATGATCCCCATAAGCCACACCTCCTTTAAGTTGCATGTGTCAGGCATTATCCTAGCAAGAGAAATGTGACTAAGACACATGCATACTTATGATAAAGTTAGATTTATACATTAAGCACAGGAAGGTGTGAACAGTAATAACTAATGATGAAATTGATAAATTAAAATATATTTGTACCACAATAAAAGTTTAAACTTCAGGAACTGTTTGTTTCTGGAATTGACCATTCAGTATTTCCAGGCCACAGGTGACGAAGGGAAATAGCACCTGTGCAAACGGAAGCAGTGGATAAGGAAGAGCCCTGCGTGTAGGTGCAGACTCTCCAGGCACTGCTTTGCTTCCAGCTTACCAACCCCTGCAACCTTAGCCCCTCAGCAAGGCAGTGTCACCTCACTGCTGTGGATTCCATACATTCCTCTCCCACTGACACAGCCGAGTGCTGATCTGTGAGGAGAAAGCAAAGTGGCACAGCCAACGCCTCCCTCACATGAAGGTTCAAAGGGTTGACAACACTTTCCATGTGTATGTGCAGCTGGCCGGGCATGGTGACACGTGCCTGGAATCCCAGCTGTCTGGGAAACTGAGGTGAAGGATCACAAACTGGAGCCCATTCTGGTCAACTCAGCAACCTAGTAAGACCTTGTCTCAAACCAAACTCTAAAAAGGACAAGGGATATAGCTCAAAGTGAAGGCCCAGAGTTCAATCCCTGGGACCAGAAAACAAAGTGAAGCAAAAATTTATTGCATAAAAAGAAAAAGGAGTACTAAAATATCTAATTATAAAATAAGAGTTCTTAGTTTTCCGGCACACTGTACCCCGATGCAGATAATCCAGCCCCCCAATGTAGATGTTGTTTAAAAATGTCTATTTTCTAAATATGCATGAGAACACATATATGCAACAAAAAAGGTAATCATACCAAACATGTGTAGGCATCTTGTTACCTTCAGTCGGTACTCTGTGTTACATTTATTAGCAGTTGCATGGTTACTTCTTTCTATGTAAAATCTATATTTTCTCACCCTATGTTATACTAAGAGATACAAATTATTTTGATTATTTTTCTATCATCTTGTTTTTTTCTTCTTTTTTTTCCATTCAAAGAAAGTTGGCACAAGTTTTTTTTTTTCTTGTTTCAGAACTTTTGTTTGTTTGTTTATTTATTTATTTATTTATTTATTTATTTATTTATTTTTATGGCTGGCTCAGCCTGCCCTGAGGGCAGGGCTGGCACAGCATGTGGTGCCGGGGATCGAACCCGCGGTCCCTGCAGCCACCCAAGCTTTCGTAAGCAGGCACTTTAGACCACTGAGCCATCCTGCCAGGCCCAACACAAGTATTTTTTATAGGACACTTTGGGCAAGTGTCTGCTTTGTTTCTATAAAGTAAATTTCCTGATGTGCAATTGCTGGATCAAAAGAGTGAAAGTCTATTTGTGCTACTATAATAAAATACCTACAACCAGTTATCATTATTAATTGTCTCCTCCAAAATTAAAGTTGAAATTAATTATCAGTGTCACTGTATCAGGAGACAGGACATTGAAGTAATTAGGCCCCAAAGGACCCACGCTGATGAGTGGGCTTAATGCTTAATAAAAGGGCTTTTGTGTCCCCTCTCCCCCACAACCCCTTCTGCTCCCTTTCACAGCAGAAGCAGTGTTTCTCCCTTGTGGGGGAAGCCACTGGCTCAGAAGCTGTAACGAGGCTTCTAACAGGCACCAAATCTGCCATTCCTTCATCTGGGGTTTTCTAGCCTTCAGAACTGTGCAAAATAAAAGTACACAGCAACGTAAAGTAGACTAAGAAACTGGCTAGGCCCTGAACAATAAAAATGTATTCCCCATAGCTTTAGAGAATGGAATCAATGTGTGGGCAGATTCGGGGTCAGGTGAAGGGGAAGTTGCTTCCAGGGTGGCAACTTCCTGCTATATCCTTGTATGGCAAAAGACATGGGAGGGCTTGATGTCTCTCAGAAGCTTCTTTTATAAAAGCACTAATCACATTCATGCGCTTCCATGTCTAATCATAGCACCACCCCACTGGGTCTCAGGTTCCGATTTGAGTATTGGAGAGAAGCATTCCAGCCAGGGCCAGAATGAGAAAATAACTCAGTTGAATAAGCACTTGCCTGGCAAGTGCAAGGTCCTGAGTTCAATACCTGGTACCAGAAAACAAAACATTCCAGCCAAGGCAGAAAGGATAAAGTTACATTTTTGTTTTGATGGATATTTCTGGGAGGTTGTACCAGTTCACACTCCAAGGGAAGTGCCTTTAAAAACACAGTATCACTGCTGTGGAAATTGGTATGTCCCCACCTTAGCTATTTGTTCTAAAGGTGACCAGAAGGACTCGGGTGCTCTGGGCCATTGTGACTCAGCCAGAATACATAGTTCCACCAGTTTATCAGTGGAAACAGTGGTCCTAAGCATCCCCAGGAAAGGCAGAATAACAGAAGGTCACTCAAAGGGGCCTTCTGGGACTTAATTTACTCAATTTCCTTGTGTGACAGATGAGCGAATGGAGCCGTGGGCGAATGCTGTCTCTGGAAACACATCACTCTGTCCTCGTCCTTGTGGGATGTGGGTGTACACCAGTCATCAGAACTTCTGAGTTTCTCTGGTGGAAAACATGCTCTCAGAAGTGCAGATACTGCCAGGGCCAGGAGAGGTGTTCTCAAAACACACATCATTCTAAGGAGGCTACATAGTACCTGCTCACCAGGCCAGTGACAGTATATTTGTGAAACAACACATGGACAGATTAAGGTGCAAATGTCACCACTATGGCATGACTCACTCTTTATCTTGGAGTCTACTCTCATAGCTATCCTCTGCTTCAGACCAAAAGTCAGAAATTCTTTGCTTTCCTCCTCAAATAAGGAAGCCTGGCTTGTGTGAGTGTCACACGGAAGAAGGACGACTGCTCCAGTCCCTGTCTCTGAAGCGTCGTACTTGATATGCTGTCTTCTGGCTGTCTTTTCAGCAACTTCATATCCTGCCAGAGGTGGCTATGGATGTAACCATAGCCCCAGTAGTGTGTGCCCATGGGCACACACTGGGGTTGGAGGTGAACTGGTCTGGGCCCATGGTGGCTATATTTCTAAGATCATCCCTCAGTCTGATTATATGAAGGTGATATTTTCATCTGAACCTTGTTTCTGTTTGATTGATATAGAACACACAGGAAAGAAAAGCTTTTATGAACTGGCTGTCCTTAATCTGTAACCTTTTCCCTCATAGACTGGGTTTAAAAGCCCAGGAAGTGAAAGGTGGCTCTAGTTGTGGAAGTTGGCAAATGCTGCTGGACTGCAACATCCTATTTGCTGTTCTTTCAAGAAACAAGGATGTGGTTGAATGGGCTCTCTAAGCACATGTTGTTAGCCAAGGCCCCTTTAACTTGACTGATAGGATTTGGAGCTAAGAACATTCTGGAACATCAGTAGCTGTTAACAAGGCAGAGAAAGCAGTAAAGACAAACTACAAATAAGAACTGTACACACACACATACAAAGGTGGGAAAGTGAAACAGATGAGAAAAGAAAGGAAAATAGTCTATAACTTGTTTTTATTTCATCCACCATGACAGTATATCAGGAGGCTTCCTAACAACTCAAGAGATATGACTCCTAAAGCATTTATTTCAATTATATTTGAGTAAAAATAAACCAAAATAGAATCTATCTATATGCAAATGTGCATTTACATTTGTTTGAATGAGCAAGGGAAAAGCACAGAAAGTATATAGCAGGTGTTGGTATTCGTAGCTCAGGGGCATGGCCTCAGAGATAAAGCCAGAGGAGACAGTTTGCTCTCACTTTGTCTGTCTCTGTACCTTCTCATGTGTTGCAGGAAACACACAGTACTTTTGCACAGAAAGTATCAATAAAGGAAGATAGGTGAGAACAAAGAGCAAAATGAGAATGCACTTGTCTGGGGGAGTACAGAAAAGGAGAAAAGCAAAGTATACATTTATTTATGTCAGCAAAAGTATTTCTTCCCATATATGTTAATATATGCATCAAGATGTCTTTTAGCATTGCTTGAAATATTTGCCAGGGATGTGTCTTTCATATGTCAGAAAGATTAATTAAAATGCCTGACATGTTAGCTCTGATAATTACTCTGACATGATAATGAAACATTATATACATGTGCAGAAATGTCATTGTACCTCATAAATATGTATAATCACTGTGTGTCTATTAAAAATAAATAAATGAATATGCCCCTTCAGCTTTCTTTTAGGAATAGAATTATCTTCCCCTTTATCTTTTACTTTTATTATTTCTTCACAGTTCTTTTTTTTCTGGAATGATTGAGAACACAAACTTGGGAATCAGGATATGTGCATTTAAATTCCAATTCTTTGATCTGGTGTTAACTTCTCCACATTTCAGCTTCCATTTAAACTGTAAAATGAGGGGTCTAGGAAGATAGCTCACTGAAATAAGTGCTTGCCTGCCAAGCACAAGGTCCTGAGTTCAATCCTGGGTACAGCAAAAATAAATTAATAAATATTGTAAAATGATGATAATAATCATAATAACCTACACACTAATAGAAGTATTGAGGACTCAATGTATTGAGATACAAAAAATCTTACAATAATTTTTGTAATTTACTACTGCTAACAATTCTTTTCACATTTAAACATGCTACATTAGTACTTGGCAGTTTTGCTTCCATAAATACTACATTTAATGACCATCCACCAGATCCCAGTCACCCCAAACCTATTTCTTCTTTAGAACTATGAGGAAGTATAAATTCTGCAAGGAAAATTGTGGCCAAGGAGAGTGAGGGTCTGGCAGCAGTCCATATCCTACAAATGGCAGAGCCAGTCTCCAGTCCAAATTTGCCTGCTTCTCAACTCTAAGCTGTGTCTGCTGCACATGCTGCTCCTGCATTGCTGAAGGGCCTTACACATATTTATACACAGAGGGAGTCTTTTTGTCTCTGCTATCTGTAAACTAACCAAAGGAGAAGCCAAGCTTTATGCCCTGGCTTAACATCTTCTGTCACATGTGAACCACTGGCATTTGGTTCAGAAGCGCAGAGAAGCTTAACTTTAGCTTCCCTGAATGACGATCTGATTCATTCTTTAAAACGTAATTTGAATTCTTATTAAGTAAAAGAAAAATCTCATAGTATCCAGGTAACAAAAGAACACAGAAGTTAGATTTCATCAAAATTAAGAACTTCAGTGCACCAAGGGATACTAATATGAAAATGAAAAAAAATTACCAAGTAAAAAATGTTTCTAATCATATATCTGATAAAGAATTAATATCCAGAATGTTTAAAGAAATCCTAACTGAACAACCTCTCCAACAAAAACAAAAATAAAAATCTATAATTAGAAAAGGCAAAGGATTTTAGTAAACATTTGTCCAAAGAAAATATACAAATTGCCCAGAGCACATATGCAAAGGTGCATAACAACTTAGTCATTTGGAAAATGCAAATCAAAGCCACACTGAGTTACCACTATACACACTACTTATAAGAGCAACACAAATAAGGAAAAGGAAATAATAAATGTTGGCAAAGGTCTGGAGCAACTGAAATCCTTGGAAACTGCAGGCAAGAATGAAGAAGTAACTGATTCTGAGAAGATTAAACATAGACTCCTGTGCAACTCCACGGTTCTGCTCTTAGGTATATGTTACAGTTTGTGTCTAGGTGTCCCCCAAAGCCTCCTACAGTTGTGGAGTGGCTTCTGGTGTTTATGATTTGATTATTGTGAATGTGGATGCTGTACCTGCCCTGGAGCAGATAAAATGCATTATAGTGTAAGGAGGGATCAGAGGGTAGCTGGCTGCCTGAGCTGCTGCCGCTCTTTTTGCTCTCTGCTCTTTGCCCCTGCCATGAAAGGTTGCTCTCTGCCATGTACCATCTGCTTTGGAGCCAGATGAGCTAAATAAACCTTTCCTTCCTTCATTTTGGGTGTGGAGTGTTTGCCCCAGCAATGAGAAGGGTGCTGAGACAGTATAAATACAAAAAAAAAAAAAAAAGTAAAACTCAAGGAAGTTGTCTGTATGCCAACTTAGTCCATTTTCTGTTGTTACTACAGAATACCCAGGTGTGGGTACTTTATAGCTTTCCAAAGGCTGAAAAGTCCAAATGGCATGGCATTGGCATCAGGACTGGTCCTGACATCAGACAACATTACATAGTAGGAACATGTGCGAGACAGACCCACGGCCAGAGACAGGAAGCCAGACAATGAGCCAAGAGAGCTGAACTCATTTTTTAAAAATTAATGTATTTTTTCAATTGACGCATAGTAACTGTACATATTATAGAGTACGCTGTGGCATTTCAGCATGCGTGCGTGCATGTGTGCGTGTGTGTGTGTCTGCATATGTGCACACATGCACAATCATCAGTTCTAGCACACATGACCTGAGACAGAACAGATTTGTTCTTTGTGTGGAAGACATTAAAGATCTTCACTAATAGTTCTTTTGAAATGCACAATAATTTTTGTCAACCATGGCATTCTACTCTGTTATAGAGTAACTCCCCCTAGCAACTGTAGCCTGAGTCACACTGCCCATCTGCTGTCTGCCGCTGGTCCCCAAGAGTGCTCTCTGTTGTCCACCCAGCCCTTTTAGTCTCTGCTTCTCAGAGATCAACTTCAGCTCTCACAGGGTGGTATTTGTCTTTCCGCAACTGACTTACTTCATTTAACACAAAGTCCTAAAGTTCTTGTAATGTCGCTGCAAATGACACTGTTTCTTTCTTTGTGCGGTTGAATAATATTTCATGTGTGTATATACTGCAGCTTCTCTATCCACTCATCTATTGAGAGACTGCTTGAAGGTTTCATATGATAGGGTTGTAATGAATTTGCCAGCTCAGATGTTTCCTCAACATGCTCATTTCATTTGCTTTTGAAAAGTCAACAGAGGGCTTGGGGCACTAGATGCTTAGCCTTTTTTTAAAGGTTTTTGTGTAATTTCCATAGTGTGGTACCTAATGCTTATACCAACAGTATATAAGGGTTCTCCTTTTACTGCATCCTTGACAGTGGTAACTTTTTAATCTTTTTTTTTTTTTCCCTTTTATTTTAGAGATGGGTCTACAGGGTGTTGAGGATCTCACTACTAGATTAGACTCATAGTGATCCACCTGTTTACAGCCTCCCAAGAGCTGGGATTACAGACACACACCACTATGCCCAGTCTCAATTGCTGTCTCAGCACGCCCAGTGGGTGGGGCTGGCACAGCAGGCCTGGGGATCAAACTCCCGGTGCCTGTATCTGCTTGCAGGGGCTTTAATCTACTGAGTTATTTGACCAGCCCAGTTTTTTTTTTTTTTTTAATCTTTTTGATACTAATCATTTTAACTGGGTTGAGGTAACATCTCATTGTGGCTTTGATTTACATTTACATGATGATTAATGCTATAAATATTTTTTGTATATATGTTGGTCATTTGAATGTTCCCTTTTGAGAAATGTCTATGTACTTATTTACTTGTTTTTAAGTTTTATTATTTGTTTTATTTTGTTGATGAATTGTTTGAGCTCCTTACATATTCAGAAAATTAGTATTTGCTAAATGAATAATTTGCATATGTCTTGCATTCTGTTGGTTACCTTTTCTCTCTGTGGGTTAATTCCTTTGTTCTCAGAAGCTTTTTAGTTTGATGGAATCATATTTGTAAAGTTTCACACCTGTTGCCTGTATTTTTATTATTATTTTATTTATTTGTTTATTTGATACAGAGTCTTGCTACATAGTTCAGACGCATAGTGATCTTCCTGTCTCAGCCTGTCTAGCACTGGGATTACAGGCTTGCACCACCATACCAGGTTTCAGGGCTGGTATAATGTGCCCAGGGTTCTAGGCCCTGCATAGCATGTGGTACCAGGGGTGTAACTTAGGACCTTGTGCTTGCCAGGCAAGAGCTTAGACGGCCAAGCTGTTACCTGTTTTATGAGGTTATATCAAAAACTTTTTTCTCAACCCTATATCCTGAAACATTTTAAAACATCTTTCATTAATTTCAAGGTTTTCATCCTACATTTAAGTCTAATCCATTTTGAGTGAATTTTGTGTATGGTGAAAGACAGAGGTCTTATTTCTTTCTTGTGCATGTGGATATTCAGTTTCCCCCCACACCATTTTTTGAAGAAACATTTCTTTCTGCAATGTATGTGCCTTTTGCCTTTGCTGAAAGGCAAATGTTTGTAAATATCAGGATTTATTTCTGGTTTCTGTGTTCTGTTCCATTCATTGGTCTATGTGTCTGTTTTCTTGCTAGTACCATGCAGTTTGGGTCATTGTAGCTTGCTAGTATTTTTCAAATCAGATATTGTGGTGCATCTAGCTTAGTTGTCCTTGCTCAGGACTACATTGGTTATTTGAGAACTTTTGTGATTTAATTTTAATTTTGTGACTTTTTTTTTAGTTATATAAAGCATGTCACCAGCATTTTAATAGCCATTACTCTTTTTCTTTCTTTTTTCTTTTCTTTTTTTGTGGCTGGCTAAGGCTGCCTTAAGGGTAGGTCTCATGCCTCATGTGAGAGCAGGGATTGAACTGCGGTCCCCTGCTCCAGACAGACTTTGTTGTATCATGTGTATGAACCGACTGACCTACCTGGCAAGCCCCCCCCCCCATTACTCTAAATGTATAAATTACTCTGGATATCATGGACATTTTAACAATATGTTATTACCCAGTCCACGGACACCAAACAATATATCTTTTGCATGTGTGTCCTCACCAGTGTCTCTCATTGGTTTTGCAATTTTCATTGTTGGGATCATTCACTTTCTTGGTTACATTTATTCCTAGATGTTTTGTTTTGTTTTGTATCTTTTGAAGATGTGGTTGCTGTCCCAGCAATTAAACTACTGGTGTGTGCTGCGGCTTATTATAGATGACCCCCATCCCATGTGCTCATAGTGCTGGCGGTGAATGATGGGCTTACTGAAGACAGAGGGTGCTCTCTGTGTGTGAGTGGCATTGAGTTGTAGACTGGAGTTATGCTTTCATGAGTATAGAACCTTTCCTAGAAAAGACTAAAACTTTTTTCACTGCAAGCACACTTATTTTTAATTGAGAATTAACTGTAAATATCTCTCATAACACGAGATTTGCATTGTTAATCACTCTATTGCATTGTGACATGATATTACACTGGTGGGTATACCATATTTCATATGGCCAGGATGTTTGCTTAACAATAAACAGCACTCTAAACTCCAGCTGAGTCTCAGTTCTCACATGTCAGCCAATGAGCATGTGCTACTTTTATTATCAGCGGTCACTTTATTTGTATAGATCTTGAAATCATCACTAGTTCTCTTGTCGTTCTTTCTACCTCTGTCAGTATAGAGATCAGAGATTTCTCCATCTTAGAGAAATACACCAACTCCTGAGAAAGGCTGCCTGATTCAAGCAGAAGACACCTTGAGGAAGGAACAGAGGCTGAGTCTGGAAGCTCTAGCAAGCCCTTTCTAAGTTGACCCTCCTATGCAAGCTTGGGTTGAAGAAGCCAGGTCACCTCTGCAGAACTAGTCATTGTGATGAGGAGCCACATTTTCAACAGAAAGCATCTCACACTTGGAAATTTCTTCTGGCAGATGGAGGATGGTTGTGTGCAGTTTTAACTCCTGAAGATAATTCACCAGGTCTGAATCTCTTCCTGTGTTTCAGCACAAGGTTTCTTCCTCATAGATCTCATACCCAGGTCATTTTCTATATGCTGTGGACTTAGTGGGCCTAAAAGAAAATTTCACACTATACACCATTTGGATCTTGTTATAGAAATGCACAAAGTAGCAATATATTTCCTTTGTTTGTTCAAAATGCCCAAATCCTCATCAAGCTCTGAGTACATAATGTCCTTCATGACCATGCCCTCCATAAAATGTTTCCTAGCCATGCCAAGGTCCTACAAAGACTTTGCCTTTTGGAGTTTTAGACCTTCTAAATTTTTTTTTTCCAATTCTTTTATTGTTTAAATTTAACAATGGTTATATTACATATTTTCATCATCGGATCAGTTTAGATTAATACATATAGGTATATAAAATTGATCAAACAACTAAACATTAACCTTTCTAAATCCACATTTCTTTTTTTTTTTT
>PVJA010031395.1:0-24828 GCA_004027025.1 Myocastor coypus
CATCATAGACTGACAAGAAAATGCA
This sequence comes from Myocastor coypus, assembly GCA_004027025.1. Classification (NCBI taxonomy): domain Eukaryota; kingdom Metazoa; phylum Chordata; class Mammalia; order Rodentia; family Myocastoridae; genus Myocastor; species Myocastor coypus. The sequence continues at coordinate 26 of PVJA010031395.1, forward strand.
TTAGTATTAGAGAAAGTAGAAGTTTTCAGAGAGTTCAATTTTTCTTAGAGTGCCTAAGCTTAGATTTGAAGGTCAAGCAGATTCTTCAAAGCACCCCTTAGGGGATAGAACAGACAGGCTAGTCTGACTTTATGCATCTGTTCATCCATTCTTCTATTCTCTGCCTCATTCATTGAAATATAGTTATTGATAGGGAAATGCTTAAATAGTCATAAAACGAAGAGATTACACTGACAAGGAGCAAGCTGCTTCGGGGCTGTCACTTATGGCATATCCTTTGGGTTTTTCTTTTCATAGGGAAGGTTCTACAGGATGTTCAGGCCTCACTACTACACTGGACTCACAGTGATCCAACTGTTCACTGCCTCCCAAGAGCTGGGATTACAGGAGTGCACCACCACACTCAGTCTCAGTTGAGCTCTCACCTCACCGCGTGGCTGGGGCATATACAGCAGGTCTGGGCATCCAACCCTTGACCCCTGCACCAGCTGGTGTCTCTGAGCTGTAGGCCCTTGTACTATTTTTTTTTTTTTCAGGACTGGGGTTCCAACTCATAACCTTGCACTTGCCAAGCAGACACCTGTGCCAGGTAGCTATCTCCTCAGCCCCCTTGTGCTATTCTTACTAGTTCAGTTTAACTTTAAAAATTCTTGTTGCTACATAATCTGTATTAGCAAAGAGAATGGGATTGATATTTCTGTGTCACTGTATCTACTAGATCCCCAGTTTCAAGCTGCTCTATCAATATATCTTTTGCTCTTGCTTCTCAAGCCACTAAATCTCGAGCACCTGAAAAGCCTAGAGGTCCTAGCATAGCACAGCAGGTCATGGCGAACGTAGAAAGTGGAAAACGAAATTTTCTGCTGTGACATCTTTCTTTCACCTGGTGTCTCAGATGCTGAAGGAGCAAATCAGGTTTCAATGCTGTAAGCACGGCATCCCACAACAGAACAGAAGCCTCTTTAACCAAACCCTTCTAGCCATTGCGTTTTCTCATTGATTCCGTTTGGAGGCAGGGAGAGCAGACTTACAGTTTCCCAGGCTGTGTCCTCTGTAGCCGTCCATTCCTTTTGCTTTCAGAATTCTGGCTAACTCACACTTTTTGTATTGTTTGCCTTGGACAGTCGCAGACAGGAGGACCAACGCCAGCAGAAGGAGAGTCTTCATGATGACCACAAGCACAGGTGCTGAGGCTGGCTAGGGGAGTGGTGGCAGTATATAAAGGCTTTGGGCTTCCTTCTTCCTCTCTTGCTATAGGGTCCACCCTTTGTGAATGGTATGCAAAGCAGGAGGGAATTAGTGATCCACCTCATTCAAAAGGACTTTGTGAAATATGTTGTTGCAAGGATCTGTGCTCAATGATGCAATAACATTGTTGGGCACGTTTCACTGTGACTTTAAAACTTCACCTGCTAAACAGGAAGAGATACAACCAACTATGTACCACCTGCACAAATCAGTCCCATCTGGAGGGTGGGCTTGTTTTCTCAATCTCCACTACCAGAACTCTAAAGCATTATTCTTCGTCTCTACACAGAGAGGTTCTCTTTTGTTTGCCTGTCTGTTTTTACAGTACCAAGCATTGAATCCAGGACCCTGGGCCTGACAGGCAGGAGCTCATTCTAAGGAGCTACTTCCTTACTATCCTCTGTACTGAGATACCGAGCCCCATAAAAATGGCTTCAGATTGTAGTTCCAGTTCCTCTTCATCTGTGGCCGCATCTTTTTCTCTGGCCTTTGAAAATTATCCAAATTTGGTTCTTTGCTCTTCCATTGTGACTTGCATTGCTTTGTTTATGGGACAAGGTCTCACTATCTAGTTCAGCCTGGCCTTGAATTTGCTATGTAACCCAGGGTGGCCTCAAACTGGATCTAGCTGGTAAAGAGAAATTTCTACTTTCCTTTTTGAAGAATTTCCACCCTCGTGTTACTTTCTGTTAGTGTCTCTAGAGAGCTCCTTCATTTTTTGGTTACTGTTTCTATTATATGTTTAGTTATATCTTCTGCAATCATACTGAGTTTCACTTAGAGCTTTTCTTTTCTTGTTCCTCTATGATTTCTGCTCTTCATGCAACTCATACCATTCTGTCCCTTGAAAGATCCTGATTTTGCTGTGTTTTAGGGATTCCTTTTGTTGACTTTTTCCCCGTGTTTCTGTTTTTAATTGTTTTGTTTTATGCTAATGTTTGTGGTTGATCATCCCCTAAAGCCTGTTGCTAGTATGACTAAAATCCAATGTCACAGCCCCAAGATTTGCTCAAGTTGTTTATTTTGGGAAAGGAGAATCAAGAATACGAAGTCCAGTAACAAAGTTCCCTGGCAGTGCATGCTAGTATTGATGGAGGGGTCTGAGTGTGGCAAAGCAGGCTGGGGACATAGGCATGATCTATTGACTACACAATCCCAGGACATAGACACAGAGCAGTCCACAAGGCCCTCCACATGGGTTTCTTGTTACCACATGAGCAGAGAATAGGATGATCGAGGGCTGATATCAGCCTGAAGCATTAGATCCAAGGATCCCCTGCAGGACCCATAGATAGAATTTCTCATGGGTTTGATCAGATTTGGAGATAAGAACAGGATATAAAGACAGACTAGGGTCTGCGCTAGATGATTTCCTCATGGTGTCCCACCCTGGATTTTCCAGGATGAACGCTTATCTTGCTTTTTCTTCTTTTGTTCAACCCAGTCTCACTCTATGAAGCCGGCTTCTCTCTCACTCTTCCCCTTTAAATTTGCAATGATCTTTATCACTTCTTTTTCTTCATTTCTTTCAATTCTATGCTGAGAGTGGAAGAACTCTGAATCCATCTAAAAAGCAGAGCTAAACAGCCTAAAGCCTTCTCGCATCTCTTTGGTGAGCAACTTTCAGAAGGAGCTGCCTTTGGGGCTGGGGAGATAGCTCCGAGGCACAAGTGCCTGCACAAGAAGCCAATTTCATTTAAGACCTTAAGAAGTATTCACATTAGGTCTGCACTAACATTCTTACAGAGGGTTGGCCAGAGAGCTCAGTGGACTAAAGCAGCTGCTCAGGAAGCTCAGGGATGGAGTGGGTTTGATGCCGGCATGCGGTGCTCATCTGGGGCCTGATGATCCAGCAATTGAGACTGGGCATTGTCATACATGTCTATAATTCCAATGCTTGGGAGGCTGAAAGCAGGAGGAACACTATGACCTGATCTGTGCAGAGAGACCGTGTAGACCCGGTACTACACACACAAAGAATCATAAATAAAATAATACATAACACTTATAGAATTCAGCAGTCAATTTTTGAGGAACTGGGCTTGTTTTTGTCTGTGGGGTTTTCCTTCTGTCTTCAGTTTCCTTGACTGACAGGGTTATTCCTAACACTTATATCTGTTTGATTCAGCTTTGTTAATTGCTAAGCATCTAGGAATATTCTCATTTCTTCTATGTTTTCCGTGTTAATAGAATATAGGTTCTCTTAGTAGGTACTGGCGATCTTAGAATGCAGAAAGGGGGCACCTGGGGGAAGAGTTTTCCCCACAAAAAGGTGTGACAAGAGCTGCAGGTTGAGTGAATAGGAAACCAGCAGAAAAGAAGACGAACAAGTATCTAGAACCCAGGTAGACAGAGTTTCGTCATCTATGGAGAAACTTTTCATTCCCAATTGTATGGATGTGAGTCTTTCTTTTCCTTGCTTTAGTTAAGGTTGACTAAGCATTTTCTATTTTATTTAGTCATTTAAAGAAGCAATGCTTTGTATTGCTTCTTTACATCGCCTCACTGATTTATTTGTATTGTTTTCATAGTCTCAGTTGCATTAATTTGTGCTCTGAACTTCATCATCTCCTCCCTTGTACAACCTTTGAGATTGATTTACAATTCATTTTATAGAATCTTGAAGTTCAGCATTCGGCTTATTTGTGCTTGCTCTGTTTTCTTCTATGGGAATTCACTGCTATCAGTTTCCCTCAGAATGCTACATTCACAGGGCCCCTTAGGCTCCAGAGTCATATATTGTGCACAAAAAAACCAGTTTGCAACAGGGAAGGGAAAGAGCGAGAGCGAGAGCGAGAGCGAGAGAGAGAGAGAGAGAGAGAGAGAGAGAGAGAGAGAGAGAGAGAGAGAGAGATGCAACTGACCTGAATGCAAACACTGGCTGTTTCCTATCATTTTTTTTTAAGGCAAGCTGCATTTCTATTATCTCTCAGCATCCCTATTATCAAGATACTAAAGGAAATATTTGCCTAAAAGAACATTATAGGAATTCTGATATTAAGTACTAGTACTTCAGACGCATTTCATAAGCAAAAGCCAGTCTTTCTGTTTTGATTAATATCTTACACATCTCGATAAACCCTACCTATCTCCAGGTCCTTCTAGTTCACTTCATAGACCAACATCATCTACCATTGAAATTATTTGTCAGGATTTTTGCAGCTCCCAAGAATCCAGGAAAATCCAGTGATTTTTTTAAAAAAGACAATGAAAATATGGTTAAAAGAAACAGTACAGAATTTTGCTAAGCAAAATGACAAGGACTCAACAATGGTTGTTATATTACACATTGTTGTCTTCAAGTTAGTTGTTCAGACTACCACATAGATGCACACAAAATTGGTCAACAAAATCATAAAAGAATAAAAAGAAGATAAAAAGCGCTTTTAGAATTAACTATTTCTTTCAATAGACCAGCAGAAATTAGTAGTACAATTACCCAAGCTGTCATATATATATATATATATATATATATATATATAAAAATATATATATATAAAGAAATATTACATATTTCTTTTTCTCCTGTTTCCTCTTTTCCCTCATCCCAGTTGCTCCTTGCCTCTGAATGGTTTCTTTCCCTTTCACTGTACCTATTATACCTTCCACGTTTTATTTATTGTTTTAGATTCTTACACTAGGGAGACATTATGTTGTTTACATGTGAAGGGTTTTTTTAATCTCACTTATCATTATGATCTCTATTTGTACTAATTTACCTATAAAATCTCAAATTTATCTTTTTGTATAACTGAGTAACACTCCATTATAAAAAATACCTCATCTGTTTTTTATCTGTTCCTCAGTTGATAGATGCTTGGGTTATTTCCAAGGTTTAGCTATGAGAAATTGAGCTGCTATAAACATGTGTGGGTGTATATTCCTGTGGTATGGTGTCTTCAGTTCTTCTGGGAAAACACCCAGGAGGGAAATAGCTGGGTTGAATGTGACCTGCAATCCTAGTTACTTCGGGAATCTCCACACTGATTTCCACGGTGGTTATGCCAATCTACACTCCCACCTACAGTGAAGAAGGGTTCCTTCCTGCACCCCTAGACCTCTCCAGCATTTGTTACTGGTTGCCTTCTTGCTGATAGCCTTTCTTCTTTGGTGAGATGGGATTTCAGTGTTGTTTTAATATACATTTCCCAAATGACCAGTGATGTTGAACATTTCTCCATATATTTATTTTGCTTTTTTATTTCCTCACCTGGTGTTATAGTTTATGTCTAGTTGTCCCCCAAAGCCTCATGCAGTCATGGGCGGGGACTTCTAGAGTTTGAGACTTGAATGATGATCCACTGGGATTACGTTTTTACTACTGTTGGGATTATGGTCTGAGTACTGCTGAGATTATAGGTGCAGCCTGAGGTGGATAGGCTAAGGCAGGAAGCCTGATGTAATTTTAAAAGAGAGACAGAGAGACAGACTTACCCTGCTGCTCTCTGCACCCTTGGTTATTCTGTTGCCTCTGTCACCATTGTTGCTGTTCTGCCACCATGAACTGCTGCTCTCTGCCATGTGCCACTCAGCCTTGGAGCCAGCCGAATATGGACTGAAATCTCCAGTAACTGTGAGCTAAGTAAACCTTTCTTTTCCTTCATTTTAAGTGTTGGGTATTTGTCCCAGCAACGAGTAACAAGTAACTAAGACACCTATGAAGTGTATATTCATCTCAGAAGCCCATTGTTTTCACTGGACCCTTGAATTTGGAGGCCCTGCTATTTTTAAATTTTTATATGTTCTACATAGAAGTCCACTATCTGTGGAACAGCCGGTAAAAACGTTTTCCCAATTCTTTGCCTTTCTTTTTACTCTGATGGTGATCTTTTCTGACATGCAGAAATCTTTCAAAAAGATGGGACCCCAGGTGTTGATTCTCTGAAGTATTTCCTGTGCAATTTTGTTTTTCATCATGCACTATCTACCTAGCCCTATGTCTTGAAGATTTCATCTAATTTCCTTTCCAGTGTTTTACTGGTTTTGGTACATTGATTCCTAAGTGATTTTTTGGATGATATTGTTAGGCATGTTGTTTCCCTAATTGTTCTCTCTGTGTCTTTATTGTCTGTGGAAAGGAATGCTATTGAGTTTTGAGTACTGACTTTGTATCCAGCTGTGCTAAGGAATCTAATTATTAAATCTACAGCTGGGTTTTGGTGGTGTTTCTGTAAAATATCATGTTATCTGTGAATGATAATTTTAGTTCTTCCTTGACAATCATTATTCCTTTCATTTCTCTCACTTCTCAGCACTGGCTAATATTTTCAGAACCATACTGAATAGGAGTGCTGACTGTGCAGCAACAGTAATTTTTAAAAGAGCTTTTGAAACCGCTGTACTTCTACTTACAATTCAGAAACTTTGCATAGACTTCAGGTAAATTCAACGTTTTATTGTCCTGAGGCTTTCCCCCTGGGTCGGGCTCTGTGTCCTCTAAATTCATGTCATAATGATATATCACTATTGTCAGTGTCTTTACCAGCCTGCCCTTCCTTGTTCCCTCTGCAATAAAGAAAATGCTGCTTCAGTTGTCAAGTGTTCCTATTTCTCAAACCTGGCTTATTTGACTACAACTCAGCATTCAGATGTCAGCTAGAACATCCTAAACAGGTTTATCAGGTCTTCTAAGCTTCCCCTAAATACTGTGCTTTCCTTGCTGTAGAAAATCCCACATGCCACATTTGTTTTTAGTGCCCTATGAGGGTTTTAAAATAAACTTTAAGAGGCCAAGGATGATATATGTTTATTGCTCACCACACCCTAAGGTCCTAGCGCAATGCTTATTAAGCAAACAAGAGCTATCAGAGAGATGCAGTAAAAACCACTTAGACCATGGGAGGAGAGCACGTGGCCAAGACAGCCACTGTAAGAATGGTGGTAGAGGAAAATTAAGCACTTAAAGCAAAGGGTACCCGGAAGAAGTAGCTTTTAATCTTGGATTACACTTCATCAGCGTCTGAAATTTATTTTTACTTTTTTTTAAATTTTATTTACTTTTTTCTTGTTTCAGAACCTTTGTTTGTTTATTCACTCATTTTTATGGCCGGCTCAGCCCACCACGAGGGCAGGGCAGGCACAGCATGCGGTGCCGGGGATTGAACCGCAGTCTCTGAAGCCGCCCAAACTTTCCCAAGCAGGCGCTTTAGACCACTGAGCCATCCCGCTGGGCCCAGCGTCTGAAATTTAAATATCCTATTTACATACATGTTATCAAGTTTAAAACTGTCTTTGAGCCAGCCAAATAACTGAGTGTATTAAAGGTCCTGTAAACAGGAGCAGGGGCCAGGGGTTTGATCCCCAGGCCTGGTATGCCAGCCCCAACCTTGGGAGGTGCTGAGATGGCAATTGAGGCTGGGTGTGGTTGCTCACACCTGTAAACCCAGCTCTTGGGAGGTTGTAAGCAGGCGGAGCACTATGAGTCTGATCTAGTAGTGAGATCCTGAACACCCGGTAGACCCTTCCCTAAAATACAAAAATAAGTAAATAAATAAAACTGTATTCAGTTTTTCCCCCAAATGGAGATTCAACTTCTTCTTTTCTTTCTTTTATTTTATTTTATTTGTCTTTTTGAGTCAGGATCTTGCTATGCAGTTCAGGCTGGGCTTCAGCTCACTTTTGTAGCTCAGGCTGATCTTGAACTCATACTGACCCTCCTGCCTCGGCCTCCCAAGTGCTGGGATTTCAGATGTGCGCCACCACATCCGGCTTGGAGCTTCAACTTTTTCCCTGCCTTTGCCCACATTTCTTCCTCTACCCAATCCACAGCCCAAGCCTCTAAAGTCCTCTGGCTGGCTTGCATGTGTACTAAGGCCAAAGTTCGGTTCATGTTTACCCTCTGTTGTCTTAGAATTGCCTGAACCTGCACAGGGTATTCCTTAGAGGCTCCTTGTTAGTTTAATGAGTGCATCCAGGATTGATGGGCTATTATTTTCTCTTGAGGATTCAGCTGCATGGATTAAAGTGAGAAAAATTTTTACAGATGTGGGTCAATGTGCCACGCATACCTTACTTCTTTTGCTTGATGTCACAATTCAGACACAAAGTCCTCCTACAGAGTGTTATGCACAACATTTGTATCAGGTACTAGGGCCAACAACCATGGTAGAGAGAAATAAGAGCACAAATCATACTCCTAGGTGAAGAACGCAGGCCAACAACTAAAGGAAATGAAGATGTCTGACTTGTAAAAGGAAAATTTTCTGTTGATCAGAACTTTAAAATTGTAGTAACATTTCTGAGACCAGGTAGCTGAGGGACAACAGATTAATTCTTACAGCAACAGAATATTTCACAAAGTCCTTTTGAATTAGGTGGATCGCTAGGTCACTGCTGTTTTGCATACCAATCACAAAGGGTGGACCCTACACCAAGAAAGGAAGGAGGAGGTCCAAAGCCTTCTAATACTGCCACCGCTTCTCCTAGCCAGCCTAGAGGTCTGTGTTCACGGTCATCATGAAGACTCTCCTTCTGGGCTGGTCCTCCTGTCTGCGACTGTCCAGGGCAAAGTCTTCAAAAGTTATGTGTTGGCCAAAGTTCTGAAAGCAAAGGGAAGGACAGCTACCATGGAATCAGCCTGGCAAACTCTAAGTCACTTTCACTGCCCCATGCAGACTCAATGAGAAAATGAATGGTCGGGGGCAATTTGTATGAAGAAACTTCTGTTTTCTTGTGGAGTTCAATGCCTACAATATTAAAATATGCTTTACTCCTTTAGAATCTGAGACAGCAGGCAAAGTGATGATGTCACAGTAGAAAGTACCCTCCACCTTCTATGTCCCACACCACCTGCTGTGCTCTGCTAGGGCCTCTAGATTTGCCAGTTGCTCCAGATTCAGTGGCCTGAGAAGCCAGAGTAAGAGACACATTGATAGACCAGTTTACAACTTGGGATCTAGAGGATACAGCGATGTAGAAGTTTTCTTAAGGGTCTTTATCTTGATATGGAGTTTGCAATATCAAGAATTTTAAAAGATACAATGAAATTATAAGAAGACAATAAGATCCTGTTTTCAACCAGTCACTTTTTTCTTTATTTCAGGCAAATAGAATGAGACATAAAGGTCTGACTTTGGTGCACAGGGTAGTGCTTTTAGTGTTACCTTTTGGTATTAAAAATGATTTCCTTCAGACGGTGTCTCCTGGAGCTTAAACAACAGCACACAGATATCAAAGACAATGGCCAAGAGTAAAGTAAGCGGTCAGAAGCCCAAGAATGTATTTCACATCGCCAGCCAAAGAAACTGTAAATCCAAGAACAAAGCGAAGCCAGTTACCACTAATCTTAAGAAGATAAATGTTGTGAATGATGGAAAAGTGCACAGAATGAATAATGTTTGTGTAAATATTCTGAAGGACCTTGCACACTTCTCACAAAGGCTGACTTTTGAACCTCAGCAGAAAGAGCAGATTAACCAACCACATCACGAAAATGAACCAGTTAATACTGATGAAGGTACAACTTTAATGGCTCAATTGTAATATGGTGGAGGCATGTTTCAAATTAAAAAAATAAAAATAAAGGACTTCGTTTCAGGGATGTGCTTGGCCAAGGCAGAGAGTAGTTATAGCACAAGGGCTCCAAACTACAATCCTGGAGATGGAAGCACTGATTACGGGATATTCCAAATCAACAGCTGCTGCTGGTACACAGACCAGAAAAGCCCTCAAGCTGTGAGTGCCTGTGGCTTACGCTGCAGCGGTAAGAGAGCACACAGTGGCAAGTGGGCCAGGACTCATCTGTTCCAGAGGATACAGATGCGGTGCAAATGAGAATCCGCAAGGATTGGTCCTAGAGAAATTCTGGTTGAAGAAAGGGACTGTGATGACCATGATATTTTGTAGTTAAGAAATCAGGGCTTGCAGGTGTTAGACTTTAGCATGTCTGAGTTTTGGAGTTCCCCTTTTGGTACTGGACACAATAACAAATGAACAATGCATCATAAGAAGTTGTTGCTTTCAGATGCATTTTTCAGAAAATATTAGTTTAATATCAATTGCCATGTTGAGCTTTGTTCCAAGCTAGGATATACCTGCTCTGCACTTCGGGACATTTTACAATTAATGGATTGTGTGTCCCTGCCAGTGATTTCTCCTTTCGTTATGAGATGATCTAAATAGACACGTTCATTACAAGATACTTCACATGTTTATACAAAATTTTTATTAGAATAAAATATGCATCGCCATTAATTCCCCTCTAAATGCTTTCCCTCACTTTCACCACAGAGAGTAGCGTCACTCTCAGCACTCTTAGAAGTAGTTCTGGAAGTCTTTTTCAAGAGGTATCTTCAGAAAACAGGACACGCTGGTGCTGAGTAACACCCAGTGGCAAAGCAGACCTGGAGGTCCATTGTGGGGTTCCCTTATCCTCCTTATTCACTGCATCTGGCAGGGTTCCTCCTCCTACTCTTCTGCAAAGTGACAAAGCCATGAGAAGTGATCAGTTCTGCACATTGAGGCAGCTGTGACAGCAAGTACTAAAGACACTCTCAGAAGAGAATTTCCGCAGCTGCTTCAGACACCAGCAAGCATGATAGGTGACTTGTGTTGAAGATATACAGGGAGAGTATTTTCTGAAATGTACTACTTTTCTGAAATGTACTTTCACAGTAGTACCTTTTTTATTTAAATGATACAGTTTTTTCATTACACCTCATATACAGCTTTTAGTATAATAAACAGTCAAATACCTGTCCACTGTTCAGAGTAATGGTCATATTACCATTTGTTTCTTCTTATATTTTTATTTGCTAGGAGGTTTTAATGTGAGTTGCAACAGGATTTACTTTTTCTAAATATTTTGATTTGAATGTTAAAAAACCAAACAACACATGGGATAATGGAACATCATTATACCACTTAAATTAATTTCTAGACTTCTGTATTTAGCATGAAACTCACATTTTGTTTTCTTTGTAAGAAGAGAATACATAGAATCTATCCCATGCCAATGTATTGAACTGATAATAAAGTAGAAATTCATGTGGATTCTTTACTTCATACAATGGAATGTAAGTAGCAAACCCTTGGTATTGCCAAAAGCTTCAGTGTTAAACGTGCCAAGTCAAGACTAATTGTGGAATACTCTTTTTAAATCTAGTTCATTTATTCTAAATATATTTTCAGACGGTGGTACTGTCTTCCTCCTGCTGCTGTGGTGCTGAGTTTCCCCACAGTGTCCGTCTGTCCTTCAGTCTGGCCAGTGCCATCTCTCTCCACGATGCCTCGCAAGAAACAAGCTCAGGCCAGGGGCAGCAAAAAGGCAGAGCAGAAAAAGGAAGAGGAGGTTATTGAGGACAAAACTTTTGGTCTAAAGAATAAGAAGGGAGCAAAGCAACAGAAGTTCATCACAACCGTCCCTCATGTTGTTAAATTTGGTCAACAAAATCCACATCAGGTAGCACAAAGTGAAGCTGAAAAGAAATTAAAGAAAGATGGCACAAGGTGTTATGGGTTCTCAAACAGATGCCAAACCAGAGTCCAAATTGGAATTTAAATTGAACCTTTAATATCGAGCCAGGGGCCTTCCTCATTGCAACTCACATAGCAGAGCAGGCAGAGAAGAATGATGAGTGACAGAGAACAGGGTTTTTATAGAGAAACTACTTTCTAATTAGTACATAGTGACTTTTAAGATTAATCATTTGTAACCTACCAACACATACAGGCACAATTTACAAATTAATTAGACAATAGATTGAGCACAAGATCTAAATGAACTTCCTCTGATCTTTAGTAGAATGAAATCATTAACTACATCCCTATATGGTTCAACAGGTAGTCAGGCCTAAACTTAATTATCATTTACTATTTAGGGGCTAATTGTTTTAGGCACATATACAGCAACACGAATCACTTTGACTTAGTACAATTCAACACATTCTGAGGTTATCAGCCTTTGATCCACACAAATACCATGTGCTATTACCAAGAGCAGTTATAAAAAGAACTCATCAATCTCAGGAGGAATTTCCTGGACATGTAGGCTTAAGGTTGTAATTTTTAAACTACAGAGTAGTCTTGAATGTCCTGTTACTAATTCACAAAGAAATTACCTCAGTGAGTCTGAAATCTAAGTAACCCATTATAGAGGAAAGAATTATAGAAACTAAAAAAGCTGTCCAAACCTGTAGCTGTTGCTCAAAAAATAAGTAAAGGTGCAGAGCCCAAGTCCGTGGTGTGTGCCTTCTTCAAGCAAGGACAGTGTACTAAAGGTGGCAAGTGCAAGTTCTATCATGACCTCACTCTGGAGAGAAAGCGTGAAAAGCCAAGGGTCTACACTGATACAAGAGGTGAAGAACTTGCAAAGGATACAATGGATAATTGGGATGAGGAAAAGCGTGAAGAAGCAGTGAACAAGAAGCATGGTGTGGCAGAAAAGAAAAAAAAACAAAACTCAAATAGTCTGCCAGCATTTCCTTGAAGCTATTGAAAATAACAAGTATGGCCAGTTTTGGGTGTGCCTTGGAGAGGGTGATAATTGCATGTATCATCATGCTCTTCTTCCTGGATTTTTGTTGAAAAAAACATAAAAAGAAAATAAAACTTCATCAGAAGATCTCATTGAAAGAGAGCATTCTGCCCTAGGTCCCAACGTTGCCAAAGTCACGCTAGAGTCTTTTCTTGCATGGAAGAAAAGGAAAATGTAGAAATATAGAGAAGAGACAGAAAAACGAACAGCATCCCAAGGAGCTGGGAGCAATAAACAAAGCCGAGGGACAGCTGCAGCAGTCTGTGTTACTTGCGAATCCTGGAAAGTTGGGATTCAAGGAGGCAGAAAACATCTTCTTCCACTGGCTCCCTGTTTGTTGCCTCTTCCCTTGCTTGGGATGCTAATGGTTGTCTCCTCCCCTGCTTGGGATGTTTTCAATTAGCATTTATGTGAATCTAGCATTAGGCAAATGGTGGAAGTCAAGATTGTAGTCCTCCTTTACTAAGATGGTTATGCACGGTCCAAGCCCAAAATAAAGCTGAGATGCTTCTGGAGCTCTGGGCTCACTTGGAGAGAGACCTCCGTGAGTGACCTGAAGCTACATTTATCGGGTCTTTGCATCATTTCTTTTGGCACCGACTCATAACATACAACAAGTGGTGTGCAATGCGGGGCACCGAAGATGACCAGGGGTGAGAAAAAAAGAGAGGCCTGACTGCATGTGAAAAGTATGCCCAGAGTAGGTGAGACCAGTGGGAAAACTCAGTGTAATGGGAAACTCCGCTTCAGTAGAAAATGAGTATGTCTGTCTTATTCGGACATTACTCAAAGGAGCGGGGTAAAGGTGAAATCAAAGAGTTTCAAGGAATTATTTTCCCGTATAAAAAGGCATTCTTATTGGTTTCAGCCTAAGGGAGAGGCTGCTTAAAACTTAAATGTTTGGAAACAAGTTCTGAGAACACTGCGTGGTGTTCACCAAAATGGACAGCCAATTCCTCTGCATGTATGGACTCTCTGTAGTTTAATTTCCTTAGCTTTGGAACCATTGCAGTCAGACTCAGAAGAGTCTAAGAAATACTTAAACAGGTCAGCTTCAAACGCTGATACTGCTAAACCTCAAAAGCAGCTGCTGTGAAAATACAAGTCTGCACATGAGATCTTTTTAAGACCTCTGCCTTCCTCACTCTCAAATGTGGCTGTGGTGCATAGTTATGATAAAATTGCACCCCCTGAAGACCCTCTACATGAAGGTGCTCCCTGGCATACCAAGAGTGTCGGTTCCTTAAATTTCTCGATGTTTTATAGTGGGGACGAATCTAACAAACTGAGTCCTAAAAGGGCGTTTATGGCATTCCAAACCACCTCCTCAGAATCTGAGGATTTGCAGGATGTAGAACAAAAGGAAACTAAGAATGAAGTCTGTGAGCTGTGAGCTGAGGTAAAGCAATTATCACAATTGATTTTTAAATTGATTGAAAAAATGGAGGTCTATACTCTTGTAGTTCCTCTTAGTTCACAAAAATTCAGCCCCTACCCCCATCTTTTCTTTCAATCCTTCTGCTCCTCCGTATGAGGAAAGAAAGGAAGGCCCCAGTAAAAGTTTTTAAAAGTGTGGTATCTTGAGCTTTTATGCTAGGAGATCAAATTGTTAATCTACAATGTCAGCTTCATTCACAGAAGTATTCCAGATGTATAGCCTTCCTTCTAAGAGGCTTCATGTGCATGAACGAATCTTATTCTTTCACTTCATGAATAAATGAAATAGAAGTGAGAATTTTTCTGATGCCTTAGGCATTAATATTCTGCATAGAGATACAAACATACATAAAGAGCAATAATACCAGTATTCCTCAGTATTAGATCAAGATATAATGAAAGCTTGTGGGAAATCAAATTCATATTAGGAAACAACTCTGATATGTATCCATCTGATACCTTCATCAGCTTAGCACTTTCAAAAACAGTAAAAAAATAGCATTCTTTCTTTCATAGTTACTAATTTATTTCTATATATTTAGTACAGGGTCTATAGGGTCTTGTTACATGGCTTGGACTCGTAGTGATCCTCTTGTTTTCAGCCTCCCTGGAGCTAAAATTACAAGCATGTGCCACCAGGCCTGGTCTCACTTGCCATCTCAGCACACCCCTGTGGCAAAGCCGGCACAGCAGGCTAGGGATTGAACTCCCAGCCCCTGTGTCTGCCTAAACAGGAACTTTCATCTGCAGAGCTGTCTTGCCAGCCCCACAGTTACTGATGATTAGAGGGAGAACATGAGGTGTATGACCTTGAACACTGCAGAAGAAGTGCTCCACCAGCGCCCTGCTGACCGTGCTCCACCTGCGTGTGTGATTCTCAATGCTGACCCTAAACTGCCGAGTGGACACAGCAGTTTAGTGATGCTGGTCTGCAGGAACATAATAGATGGTCACCTGCCCCCACAAAGGCCCAAAAATTATTAATAAGACCCTGGCAAACAGAATGCAGCAAATCATTAATATGACACACCATGACCAAGTGGCATCCCAGGAATGCAGGAATGTTTAAATTTGCAAATATCAATAAGTTTTATACAGTACATTGGCAGAACCAAGTCCAAAAATGCACATAACTAACAAATCCCCATAGCACTCATGAAAAAAACACCGCAAAAATTGGAATCAATTTTTTTGTCTCATCCTGATACAAGCATGAAAACTCAAGAGCTAACATCATATGAATGTCCAAAAACTATAAGCATTCACTTTAAAACCAGGAAAAAAACAAAGATGTCCAGATGACATGTTACTTTACATAGAAAATCCCAAAACTTTCACAAAAAGACTCCTGGTATTATAACCAAATTCAGTGGCATAGCTGTATATAAATTCAACACTCAGGAATGCATAGCAGTCTTGTACAGAAACAAGGTCACTGAATGAGAATGTATGGAAAGCACAACTCTCACAATGATATGATTAAAAAGAAATGCTTAAGAATCAACTTAATAAAGGAAGTGAAAGAACATTACAATGAAAGTTAAAATATTTTTATAAAGGAGATTAAATAAAGTGTCAGAAAAGAAAATGATACGTTATTCCTAGTTTGGAAGGATCATTACAAAGAAAATGGCCCAAGTCAAGATTACTAAACAGAGGGCCAGTCAAATAGCTCAGTGGACTACAGTGCCTGCAAGCAGGGGTGGGGACAGTGGGTTTGATCCTCCATCCTACTATACCAGCCCACCGCTGGATCATGGTGAGACAGCAACTGAAACTGGGCCTGGTGGCGCACACCTGTAATCCCAGCTCTTGAGAGGCTGTAAAAATAGGCAGATCACTATGAATCCAATCTATTAGTGAGACCCCAAACACCCTGTAGACCCTTCCCTAAAATACACACACACACACACAAATTTTTTTTGTTATATAATTTTGGTGCAATCCTACTCAAAATACAAATAACATAAATCCCAGAACTAGAGAAAAATAATCTCAACTTCAGGAACGAGAAATGACCTGGCATAGGAAAAGCAATTCTGGGAAACAGTGGCAAGGCTGGGGCAGCACAATCCCTGACTTGAATCTATACTACAAAGCTACTGTGATAGAAACAGCATGGTACTGGCAAAAACCAGACCTGAGGATCAATGAGGGATAGTAAAAGATTAAAACAAAAATCTCCAAAGATACACAGCCATTTTATATTTGAAAAAGGTTCCAAATGCCTTCACTGGCATAAAGATAGATTTATAAAGACATAGTTCTAGTGGGGAAAATGGCTTTTGACATGCTAAAGATTAAAGTAGAGCTATCTCTCTCACCATGTACTAAACCAAAATCAAAACACATCAGATATATAAACATTAAAACAGAAACACTTAATCTACTGCAAGACAGACAAGGTAGGTCCTTTAAGGTTTGTGGTGCAGGCAAAGACTTCATGAACAAACCCTAAATTGTCCCGAAGAGATGGCAAACCATCAACAAATGGGAACAAATCACAATTTAAAGGCTTTTGTGCAGTCGAAGAAACCAGAGAATGAAGAGACAACACAAAGTATGAGGAAAAAGTTTTGTCAACTGTTCCCAACACAAAGGACCAATATCTAAAATATACAAAGAACGCATGTGAAACATTCCAAGTTGAAGGATTCAATGCAGAAATGAGCATCTCAGATGAATAGACACTTCTCAGAGGAGAAAATACGAACAGAAAAATAATATGAAAAACATGTCCAACATCCCTGGTCATTTCAGTGATGAAAATTAAAACAACCCTGGGATTCTATCTCACTCCACAAAAACAGTTCATATCAAGAAACCAAACAGTAACAAATCTTGACAGGGCTGAGGGGAAGAAATAAAATCGTTTGCTGCTCTCGGTGGAAGTGTAGACTGGTGCAACCATCATGGAAATCAACATGGAGATTCCATAAAAACTAGAACTTTCACTTGACCTAGCCATTCCCCATCTTGGTATGTTTCTGAAAGAATTAAAAGCATCATACCTCAGCAATAACACAAACCCAGGTTTATAGTGGCACAATTTGTAATAGATAACTCATGAAAACAGCCCAAATGCCCATCAACCTGTGGAAGATAAAGAAAATGTAATGGGTTTGCTGGACTGAAGTCCTGTTCTGCCATAAAGAAGGAGAAACTTGAGACATTGCTCACTAAGGGATGCACATTAACACCATACTCTCAATTGGAATAAATCACACACAGATGTTTACATAAATCATTCCCCTTGTGTAAGGGTAAATGTGTATCAAAATGGATACTACACAGATACTGGGAAATAGGAAGAAAGTGTCCAGATGGAAAGAGGAACAAGGAGGGGAGAGGGGAAGGGAAAAGCAAAGCAAAGAAAAGCAAAGCAAAAATGAAAACAGGTCTCTCATAGATGAGGAGAGATGGAGAGTTGGGGAAGCAGAGAAGGACGTGGAAAAAAGAAGAACTGAGACCTTTCATGTACCGGTACACATGCCCTAAGATGAATATGGTCATTCTGTATATCTAAACTGTCCCAATAAACTTAATTAAAAAAGGAAAAGAAACGGCTAATTTAAAGAAAAATAAGGATAATTGAGTCCTACAAAAGAACCAAACAAAATTTTATCAACTGATTCCTGTACACTAGACAAAGCTCTTAGCATTCGCTCTTCTCATGCAAACCTCTTGTGCTGAGCTCCTCAGAAGGCCTCCTCACATCTTCAGGTCTCCCATCCTTGACTTGAAGCTACCTGGACCCTTTACAATTATTTCTTTCACACTCTTAGGCATCTCTTCAGGAGCTATGCTGACTCCACCCTTCCAGACCCCTCCAACAACATACACACCCGCTCTCTTCCATGCCTACAACTTAGAGATCAGGTATATTTGCATCTGCTCCGCTCCTCTAAGGGACTGAAACCATAATGAACAGGGCCTTCCAGGGAATCCTAACTACTCCAACGGCATCAAAATTAAAGGTCGTTCCTACTGGGTCCACTTATGTTTCTGAACAAGGCTCCCCTCTTCCTGTACACACCTAAGGGACCCACATCCCTAAAGATCATCATCCTGCCTCATGTGATTAAAGAGCTACAAGACACAGCTAGACAATCCCACGAGTCTCTTCATAATATTGCCTGATTCTTGATCATCCTAATAGAAGACTTCCCCATCATTCACTCTTCTTCCCTAGGTATCATAACCCAGAATATAAAGCTATAAGAAACCCTCCCAGGCTTCTCCCTTAAATAAATCACCACCTTTACTTCCTACTGTCTCCCACTCCGATCCTTTCCTTCTCAGTACTACTCATATTCTTAGCCCCTAACACCCCAACGCAGATCCTTCCTAGATACCTCAATCAGACACTCTCACAGGGCAAAAGTCACCCAAACTTTTAATGAAACTACCTCATCACCTTGCTGGATCTTCCTCTATCTTTTACAAGGAACAGACACAGTAACCCATGCTCCTCTTGGACATAAATAAACACTTCTGCAGGACTACACTCCACCCAACTGACAACCCCAGAAGGGCAAACCTAGCTGGGAGATCTCCCATCATGTTCCCTGGAGGCACTAAAAAGCTATCAGATAGCGTCCTCATCAACTTCCCTGAATGCTCATCAACATCCCCAGTAAGCCATATTGATCCCTCCGAAAGTGGATCCCAATTGATCCAACCTGCTTCCTTGTACACCTCTCAAGCTTAACTAGGTTGCGATACCCCACTCACCTCCTCAGATTCCTCCCTCTCCAAAGTAACAATCTGACTTCTCCTACCCTCCAACTGTTGTGGCTGAATCAGATAGAAGGCACCAACAGGCTTCAGGGAACTCAGTTCCACTGAGCCCCAGCCACTGGGAAGACTTCCTTGGGGACCTGGTGAACCCTGCCCCACCCCTCTCACTCTCCTGAGCTCAGCTGAGCTTTGGCCACCTCTTCCACCATCTTGATCAGCCTAGCTCTGCTGAACTAGGGCAGCATGTCCCACTGAGAGTGGAAGCCTGGGTGACCCCTGCCTTCGGCCCACCCACCATCAAGAGAACTTTTGCCTTCCTTCATCATCAGATCCTTCTGGAGCTGTGGCTTAGCTGCCCACCTGAGGTGGAATCCATACCGAACCCCACACAGCACGAGGTCTGGTGTCTCCCACTCTCCTGAGAGCACTGTTCACCCACAGTTTGCCCATCTACCATAGCTGAAGCATCATGGGGAACACTTGGAGCTTTCAAAATGACAAAAGGAAAGAACAAAAGGCAATCTCAGACTTCCAGGCCACCCAAAACAAGTCCGGGAGACGAAGTGACAGAAGAACTTGGAAGTCACACACCTGAAATTTCTAAAATGATAGCAACGGAAGTAAAGAAACAACTACCTCAGGCTGGAAGAAATAATCTCTCAGAAGGAAAAAAAAAAAAGGACAGAAATGACAACAATCCTGAAAGAATTGCTCAGCACATCAAAGGAGATATAGATTTTCTAAAAAAAAAAAAAAAAAATGGAGGGTAATAGGAAAATGATGGAAACACTGAATAAACAGTACAGGAAAGACTAGAATGCAGCTCTCGTAAGAGAGAAATTTATAGTGGTAAATTCTCACATCAGGAAAACAGGATGAACCCAAATAAAGTATCTTATGCTGTACCTTGAACTCCTAGAAAAAGAGCAAGTCAAGCCCTAAATAAGGCAATAATTATAAAGATCACAACAGAAATAAATATAATGGAGACAAAACACTACAAAGAACTAATGAATTGAAAGGACCAGCATTATAGCTCGGCAGACTAAGCACCTACTTAGGCAAGCACAGGGACCTCGGTTCAATGCCTGGCACCACATGCCATGCCAGCACTGCCCTGGGTGCACGGAGCTGGCCACCAAGAACTCGAACAGCAGTGCACGCCTGTAACCTCAGCACTGGGGAGGCTGAAAACAGGAAGATCATTATGAGTCTGAGCTGCATGGTGAGACCCTATGCCAAATATATTAAAAAAAAAAAGAATTGGTGAGTTGAACAGTTGATTCTTTTAAAAAAATAGATAAAATTGATAACCCCCCCTAGCTGACATTATCAAAAAAAGAAAGAAAAAAATTCAAATTCATGCAGTAAGGAAACAAAATCTTAGAAATAACTCCAATGTTCAACAACCTAGGAATGGAAAAAAGTGGGTTATTTTTGCAAAATGGAGTATTACTCAGCTTTAAAAAAAAAAGACAAATTCAAAACTTTTATAGATAAAAGAATGTAGCTAGAGACTGCATTGCTAAGTGAAATAAATCATACCTGCATGTGAAGACATCATATCGTGTCCTTAGTGTAAGAACGTGAAAGAGTAAAAAAAAACCCTGAAAGATACCATACAAACCACCAGCCCCATCTCAGGGTTAGACAGCCACTTATATGGATTGTTATAAGTAAGTACAAAAGGCAGGTGACAGAATATTTTACAGTTGTTTACACGTTGTCTTGTCATATATTGCTATGCAGACTTATTTTAAGTCAGTTAATTAGGGGTGACCATTGTAACTTAGTCCTTTAGCAAGCAATGTGAGGTGAAGGACTGGGAGCAACATTCTACACATCCTGTCACACAGGACGTGCTGTCTTCTCCTAGTGCCTCTAGGATGGCCACTTGCTTTGGACTCAAAAGCCCAAATAGGCTGAGTAAAAGATTCACTAAGGACCTTCTTGGAACCTGGGCACTGAAAGGCATAGTATATTTATTTATTTATTTATTTATTTATTTATTTATTTATTTATTTAATCATTCATTCATTCATTCATTCATTTGGAAAGGTCTACAGGGTGTTCAGGGTCTCACTGCTAGATTGGACTGCTAGTGATCCACTTGTTTACAGCCTCCTAAGAGCTGGCATTACAGGCATGCGCCACCTTGCCCAGTCTCTATTGCCCTCAGAGTGTGCCCCGGTGGCAGGGCTAGCAGGGCAGGCCCAGGGATCAAAGTATTTTCATTTTCTTAGATTTCCCTATCAACCTTTCTTTAAGGATAAAACTTTTTTAAACTACAGCAAGCTCTCAAAAGGGGGCAGTGAGAACCTATTTCCCCATCAGACACAGTTCCCATAAACATCTCTGAAACTCATTGTGAAGTATTTCTGCATTCTTATTAATCCCTAGTTGACTTTTTCATTTTCTTCATCACAGTTCAAGATGCGAATGAGGAAAAGTTACTTTTGACTTTACAGCACACTTGCCACAGTAATTGGTATAGGAGAAATATAACTCCCAACTTGTTAGATGTGAGATGTACTGAGTTTACATACATGAAATTGAAGAATGAATTCCAAACGGCGATGGTGTTTAAGAACAGGAAAGGTGTACTGGGAAATAGGAATAGCTCAGAAAGGACAGGAGACCCTAAGTGCCAAGACCCTGCTCCTGCTTATGTAATATATTGCATCTATATCCTTATGTATATTGAACCATCCTTGCATTTCTGATAAAATCTACTTGATCATGGCGTATTGGCTCTTTTATAATATGCTGAATTTCATTTATTAACATATTGTTAAGGATGTCTTCATCAATGTTCATGAAAGAAATTGGCCTACAGGTTTTTCTGGGTGGGGGGTCTTTACTAGGTTTGAGGATCAGGATGATGGTGTATTCCATAAATGAATTTGGAAGCACTCCATCCCTTTCAATGTATTTGACCAGCTTGAGGAGTATTGATGATATAAATGTCCTTAAGGGTTTTAGAGTGTCCTCTATGGCTTTAGCTGTATTCCATTCTACGTTTCTGTGGAGCATATTCGTAAATGTTTTCTCTAAAGTTGACTTAACATTCGAAGCTCATCTTTTTCATGAAATATCGTATTTCTCCAACTATTTTTAAGGATAACTTTGATGGATATTTAATGTCAGTCGTAAGTTACTTGTTTTTAGAGCTTGAAATACTTCACTTCAATCTCTTCTGGGCTGGAGGTTGGTGTTGAGAAGTCTGCTGTGATTTTCACTGGTTTACTTTCATATGTGATTCTTCCCTCCTTCTAGCTGCCTTTAAAATTTAAGTTTTTTATACAGCAAATTTGATGAGGTTAGGCCTTTGTGAAGTTCTCCCTCATAATTGTTTGTGGTTCTATAAGCATCACTCATTTGTGTGTGTGTGTGTGTGTGTGTGTGTGTGTGTGTGTGTGTTCAGGGTTTCACTACACAGCTCATACTCATAGTGATCTTCCTGATTCCTGCCTCCCTGGTGCTGGGATTACGGGCATGCACCACCACACCCAGACTTCATTGTCATCTCCCATCTCAGCACACCTGGGGGCCAGCTGGCACAGCATATGGTGCCAGGGATTGAACCCTGGCCCCTACACTTATCCAAGCAAGGTCTTAGTCCACTGAGCTATACTGCTGGCCCTTGAAATCTTTTCTTGCATTTGGGAAATCTTCCTCACTAATTCCTCCGAGCACGCTCGTGGCTCCATCTGTGCAGTCCTTTCGTGCTCTCCAACTTGGATTGGCCTTAGGCGAGCTTTTGTTATTGTTATTATCTAGTAGCTGCTGGATAGTCTTTCCGTGTCCTCTTATTGTCTTTTTTGGTTTCTTCGAGCTGTTTATTGTAACTCACCAGTTTGCCCTCAATATCAGATTCTCTGTGCTCACATTAGTTTTTTCCAGAATGTGTGCAGCCTATCTTGTCTTTATTTCAGGCATTTCTACCTAACATCTTTTAAAAGATTCCACATCCTGGTTGAATCTGTCGTTCAGGTTCTGAACTGTCTTGGTGAGCTCATTCAGGCTTTTATGTAGTTTGTGAAATTCAGTGTAGGCACACTGAGCATCGTTACTGTAAACTTCTGGTTTATTTCCTCTTTGAAGTCTTCTGTTATCTTCATCCTTCCTAAGAGCTTGCTAGAGGCTTCTGCCATCTGTCATGTGTTTTCCTAGCCCTTTGTTGCCCCTTGTTCTGCTTCATGGGAGTTGGGTAAGCAGAGCAGAGAGCTTCTTCTTCCTGGTTTGTCTGTTCTCCTGCTTGTAGGTAATGTGTTTTTAATTACCCAAGTCCCCCTCTTTTGGGGCGTTACTGCTGGTTAGGAGTAGAGAAGGGAGGCCAGTGTGTGGGTATGTGGAGCTTTTCAGCACAGTGTTGCTGCCTCATGAGTTATTTTTAGCTTCATGTGTCCAGTTCTAGTATTTCCTATTCCTGTTGCTTACTTTGAGCCATTTTGTCTCCATCCAGATCCTCTGCCACAAGAATTACTTTACTTTATTTTTTTTTTAAACACCTCTTTTTTTTTTTTTTTGCAGGACCGGGGTTCAAACTCACAACCTTGCACTTGCCCAGCAGGCACTTGTGCCTTGGCGCTATCTCCCCAGCCCCCCCCCCTTTTTTTTCCTGTCTTTTTCAGACAGGGTCTCACTATGCAGTTGAGGCTGGCCTTGAGCTCACTTTTGCAGCCCAGACTGGTCTCGAACTCGCACCGATCCTCCTGCCTCAGCCTCCCGAGTGCTGGGATACTTTACTTTGAAACAGCACTCCCATTGTTAATTTTACAATATTTCTGTGTGCTAGTCCTTGTGGATAGACTTTCCCCCCTTTTGTCTGTTCTCTCGAGGGAGAAAAACCTAGACACCTATTAAGTCAGAGCCGGTAAAAGCACCGTTCTACAAGTGTAACAACATTTACATGAATATTTACATGAATCCCTAAAAGTAGGTCACCCAACCTCCAAAAATGCTCAAGAAATGTACAGAAGTTTAATCCAGTACAACATCCACTGGGAACACTAATTAAATATTTCAGTGAGCGATTGCATACGTGATTCCCACATCACTTATTTACCAGAGTCTGAGTGATCACACCGCAATTACGCCTATGTTCACTCTGCTGAAAGCTCCGATGCAGGACTGCATTCTGCCAGGCTGCGGGCATTCGTGCAGAGTCTGAATGAGCCTGTGACCTCATGGTGAGAACACTTGCTTCCCCTCTCCCTGGATGTAGTGGTGTGACTGGCAGATGAATTCACAGGCGCTCCATTGTCCTCCGAGGCAGGATTCTTCCTATGGAACCAATTTATCTACAGTATTTACAGATGAGTCTGTTGCAGTGGAATCTATCAGGGCTAGTGAGAAATTATATGCCACATGATCCTGATTTGGATCTCCCTTTAGGCTAGAGAAGAAACCCACAGCTATGGTTCAAACATTAGAACAACCCAGATCTTAACCCACTTTTAACGTGCATGTGCACCAATGCAGGACTGTCTCCCTACTAGAAAAAAAAAAAAAAAAATTCATCAGTAGTTTTATAGAACAAACTATCTGAAAAAAAGAATAAACTATCTGAAGTCCAGACATTTGTGAATGCCAACAGGGGGAATACGGGAGAAACAAATCTAAAAATAAAAACTAAGAAAATAATTTTCTCTCTAAATCCTCTGCTTTGTGACATGAGAAGGGGGAAACGGGAAAGAATTAAGAGGTCCTAGTATTTTTGTTCTTGGGCCCGGTGGGATGGCTCAGTGGTCTAAAGCACCTGCTTGGGAAAGCTTGGGCGGCTGCAGGGACCGTGGTTCGATCCCCAGCACCACATGCTGTGCCAGCCCTGCCCTCGGGATGGGCTGAGCCAGCCATAAAAATGAGTGAATAAAAAAATAAAGGTTCTGAAACAAGAAAAAAA
>PVJA010031396.1:0-25016 GCA_004027025.1 Myocastor coypus
CAGTCTACCACTAAGTTATTTGGCCTTTTCATTGTATTTGAAAGCAAAACAACTCAAAGCTCATAACCATCTTTTGGGTAATGTCTGCTCACATGAGATTATCAGGTATCAGTTACATGTTAACAATTTCCAAATCATGGTCTCTAGTTTGCAAATCCACTGAGGGTCTTGATTCAGACTTTAATATCACTTGTCTGGATATTAAAATCCAAACCATCTGGATTTTCTATAAGGTGTTTAGTCTCAACATACCCCAAACTAAACTTTCCTCCTATTGAATACCATATTCTTCCCACTCAGCTCTTCCAGAACTATTAAAAGTCAACATTAGTGGCTCTTGCTGTCCAATCAGACTCCATTCCACACCAGTTAAGCCCGCCCTATCACTTGTCAGCTAAACTAATGCCGTGCCCTGATCATTGGTCTTCCTCTTGTGCAGTTTACACTACTTAGGTTTGTTGGTGATAGCTTAGAAAAGTGAAATCTCAATCTCTGGATCTTGTTATCTTTTAACTTGGGTTTTACAGTGAAATTATCCTTTTCTAGTCTTCATTTCATTGAAATCCATTTTCCATCCCAGTGTAAAATAGACTTCCAAGGTCTAGAAGAGCTTGGGAGGGGGGGCTCCAGTCTTCCTTTGCATATAGCCATATGATGTGGGTTACAAAGGCAATGTAGATGTTGAGCAAAGAATTCTTACTCATCAGCATGTATTTGCAACTAGGAAGGAGATTTATGCTCTACGTCCCATTGCTTGAGAAGTCTCCTGTACGAATGCTCACTGTGCTACCACAACAACTTACCATAAACTTAGTGGCTTAACACCCAATAATATGGGAATGATAGTGCATACCTGTCATCCCAGCACTTAGGAGGACCTCGTGTTTGAATCTTACCAGGGCAACTTGGCAAGACTCTGCCTGACAATTACAGAGGCTGGGGATTTGCCACAACCTGCACAGAGTAGGGTCCTCAGAGGAGGCAATGGGAGGTTAAAAAAGCATGGACAGAAACGAAAAGAAAGCTGGGAGGTGTGGGGAGATAGCTCCGTGGCATAGATGCCTGACTGGCAAGTGCAAGGTCATGACTTTGAACCCTGGTCCCACAAAAAAAAAGTAAGGTGGGACCACGTGGGACCCAACCTCACTGATAGAAAGGCAGCGACAGCAACAGCGACAGCCCAGCATGGTCTGCCTCTTCATTTATACACTGTGAGAAGGGAGGAAGTACATGACAGGGCCAAAGGGCCAAAAGCGCAAGATCGCAGTGTTTTACTAAGATCTCTAAAAGCCAAGCGTTCTCAGAGCCATGCTATAGTTAATAGGGAAGAGCAGCCAGGCCAGGCTCACCTGGCTCTTGTCCCAACTGTTTGTGCCCGTGGCTTGGCCACCGCTCCCCTGCTCCCCACACAGCCCTTTTTTGTTTCTTTTCTTTTTAAAAAAATTGTATTTATTTATTTGCCAGAAGAAATGGCCATTAGTTAATGGACCTGCACGCTTATTACACTTCACAGAGGATACCTGTACCAGCCAAAGAGCTTCACTGTTTCCATATATATATATATATATATTTCCATATATATATATATTCCATATATATATATATATATATATATATATATATGATGGATAAAACAGTTGTCCTAAGAATTTCCATCAGGTTTTTTAAAATAGCAGTTAATGGGTAGAAATGACTAACTCTCTGTGCTGCTGTCTGTGAACTAAGCAGCTGCATTGAGGACAGCAATGTGTAATACCAAAACCATGATTGAAATAAATACTTGTCATCTTGGACTTCTAAATGTGTACTGTTTCTAATGTCATATCCATTAGCACTATACTCTCTTTAAATTTTTTAAAAGGTAATAAAAGAACATGAGAGAACAAAAATTGAGGATTTCTTGAAGCATGTGGTAATACTCAATCTTGTCTCCCATCTTGCATAACTGTATTTGTTAATCCAAGCAACAGATTTGATGATAAAAATGGATAGTACATCAATCACTGTTAGTCTGCTATTCTTGCTTTGAAAATCTGGAATGTAGGTATTGTTACATGTTACCCTTTTCTATTTCTCAGTTCCAAGTAGTGGGAGGGTGGTTAGAGTTGGAGAAGCCGTGTTCAGGCCACTCCATAGAAGAGCGGTTCTCAACCTGTGGGTTGTGACCCCGGTGGGGGTCAAACAACCGAAACACAGGGGTCGCCTAAAGCCATCGGAAAATACATATTTAAACCCATACTATGCCATGGTGAAATGTTATTTATTGGAATTAGTAATAAATATTTCTCAACATATAATTAAATATTGTTTTTGTGATTAATCACTATCTTTAAATTATGTTTGATTTGTAGCAATGAGAATACATAATGCATATCAGGTATTTATATTCCAAATCATAACTGTAGCAAAATTACAGTTTTGGAGCAGCTACCAAAATCATTTTTTGGTTTGGGGTCACCGCAACATGAGGAACTGTATTGCGGGGTCACGGCATTATGAGGGTTGAGAACCACTGCCATAGAACTTCCCTATGGAAGCCTCCTTTAACTATTTTTTCTAGGTGTCCATGGTGAAGTTTCTTTTGTCACAAGCCCTTTCCACGCTGAGGAGACTTCCTCATTTAGGCTAAAAACCTCCAGTGCAAGGGTTTTAGATCCCTATGTTCAGCAGTTTCACCCTGTACAACACCTTAACCCATAACAGTAGTTCACCAGTGTAGCTGGAAATTGTCAAAAGGTGTCAGTGATTTGAACTTAGTTTTACAGCTAGCTTATTATTGTGGCATTGTTTTATCAATCTTTTTTTTTTTTTTTGTCTTTTTCGAGGCAGGGTCTCTATATGCAGCTCAGGATAGCCTTGAGCTCACTTTTGTAGCCCAGGCTGGTCTCGAACTTGCACCGATCCTCCTGGCTCAGCCTCCCGAGTGCTGGGATTACAGGCGTGTGCCACCACGCCCAGCTGTTTTATCAATCTTATGGTTATGCTTTTCTGTTGGAAGTTTAAGACCCAAGTTTAAATGAGACCTGTATTAATTAAAATTAATCTCTTGGGGCTGGGGAGATAGCTCAGTGGTCTAAGCGCCTGCCTGGCAAGTGCAAAGACCTAGGTTCAATCCCTGGTACCACATGCTGTCCTGGGCACTCATGCCAGCCACCGAAAACAGGCATGGTGGTGCGTGCCTGTAATCACAATGCCCAGGAAGCTGAGGCAGGAGAATCACTACAAGTGCAAGCTGCTTAGTGAGACCCTGTACCAAACAAATAAAAATATTTTAAAAAGTAAAAAAAAAATAATAATCTCTTGTTGTCTATCCAGGTCAGTTAAATCTCCTCAGGAATCACTTAGGAACCAAATATAGCACCTCTCTGTTCTTCTAACAGTGTCAGCTATCTGGATGAGTCATGGCCATTGCTTGACCAAGTTGCTTTCTGTGAAAGCCTGGGAGGCTTTTCTCTGCTAGCAACTGTCCTTAGTCACAATATATGCCACTGATTTCTTTTTCTGTCATCCAACAATCTCTTTGGTCAGAAAATTGAGGACTCACTGAGTTGTAGGATGTCACAGCAGAGGTTCTTACTGACCTTGCAGGGAGCCTGGGCCAAAATATTAGCTGTCCTCTTAGCTCATCTATCTTTTTAGTTTTTGCTCTCTAAATCTTAATTGTTGAACATCCAGAAGAGGAGATTAATGACATTACTTTGTAGTGGGAATAGTGAGCTTAACTATTGTAATTTTACCTGAATATCAAGCACCTTGAATTATAAAGTATAACCAGAGAACTGTTGTCTCTTACCAACCATGGGTGTTTTATTTTGTTTGTTTATTTTTATTTTTATG
The DNA here is from genome assembly GCA_004027025.1 of Myocastor coypus. NCBI lineage: Eukaryota > Metazoa > Chordata > Mammalia > Rodentia > Myocastoridae > Myocastor > Myocastor coypus. The sequence goes on from PVJA010031396.1 coordinate 3,838, forward strand.
GCTGACTCAGCATGCCCCGAGGGCAGGGCTGGTGCAGCATGTGGTGCCAGGGATCGAACCGCAGTCCCTGCAGCCTCCCAATCTTTCCTTAGCAGGCGCTTTAGACCACTGAGCCATCCTGCCGGGCCCCCCATGGGTGTTTTAGTAGTCAGATCCCTATAAAACGTTAACATACAACACTTACATAGTTTTACACGGAAGATTTGAGATTAAAAGTCGTAATATTTTAGCATGATAGTCATGACGACATTTTTGTGACACACTTAAAATTGTCATTAGGACATAGAAAAGCCTTTTCAGTCAGCCATCTCTGTCTGGTACATAGCAAGCACTCACCTAATTTGTCACCCTTTAGTGGGATGCCATTGAAGTATGTGACAACATTTGATATACTTAATGCCTAAACTTCCCTAAATGTAGGGACACGTACCGAGCATATACCTCGCATCAGTTTTTGTTAAAAAACATTGACTGATGACCACTTTTGGCACTCCATGAGCCTCTTGCTACAAGCTTCTGGAGCACAAGAGAAAGGCACGTGACTGGATCTGAAAGGGAAGGCCAGGGCCACAGGGGCTCCATCCCTGGCATGCTGTGCTGGCCCTGCCCCCTGGAGCAGGCTGAGAGGGTGATTGAGACTGAGTGTGGTGGCAGGAGCCTGTAATCCCAGCGCTTAGGAGGCCGTAAACAGGACGGTCACTATGAGTCCGATCTGTACTAGAATACATAAAAAAATAAACAAAAGGAAAGACTTATCATAAACAGTCCCAGTTTTACAACTTAAAAGGCCTGTACTCTGGAAGGCATGAATACACTTAATGCACCATAAAATTATCAACAATTGTCATAGTCATATGAAAACCATTTATTAAACAGAACTTGAAATCAGAAAACCTTCTTGTCTCATTTCTAAAACTTGATCCTTTGATTATCACTGTAAACTTGGCACAGTAGCATATTTTCAATAACTTTCCTTGGGGTATCTTCCACAAGGCTATGGAGGTCTTTAGGACCTCCCATTAATGAACAAGACGTGGATCATTATTCCAGGAAGCTGCTTTCTTATTCATTTAGTAGTGACCTGCCAACTATCTCCCCGCCAGCCTAAGGATTTTTGCTTAATTATCTTGACAATTTTTTTTTTAGAATTTTTTATTTTATTTTTTTTTCTTGTTTCAGAACTTTTGTTTGTTTTGTTTATTTTTATTTTTATGGCCGGCTCAGCCTGCCCTGAGGGCAGGGCTGGCGCAGCATGTGGTGCTGGGGATTGAACCGCGGTCCTTGCAGCCGCCCAAGCTTTCCTAAGCAGGCACTTTGGACCACTGAACCATCCTGCTTGGCTCCCTATCTTGACAATTTTTAATGACCTATGAAAACCAGATCACTAAATACTTTATTTTTTAAAAAATGAGAAACTCAAATCATGATAAAATAATATGCATTACATTTATAAAACAGAATTTAGTATTTTGACAGCTAGAAACTGATGGGAACCTATCAAATGCTTTAAAAATGCAAAAGGGAGAAGCATTTGTTGAGGTAAAATAAAACAGCTGCTTAGAGATTGGACACAGGGAATTACACACAAAATACATAGGATAAATCTATAAAATCAGCACACATATATTTTTGGCTAAATTGAATTAACTCGTTTAGAATGTAGACATTTGTAATCATAAATAGAATGGGCGGAATGTTTGTAGGTCAATTAACAGAGATCTCTTATAAGAAAAAATTGGGAAGAAACAATTCCTAATAAGAATGCCGGTCACTTCCATATTTTTTTACGTAGCTTCCGGTTCAGTCATGGCCACACCTTCTGTCATGTACTCAGATCTTTCTTTTCTTCTATTAGCTTTCACTCTCAATGACGTAATATAACTTGGGTTAATACAATAATGTCACAAACTGAAGTAACTCTTCGTGCTGGGGCCTTCAGCTTTTCTTTGCCTGGGCCCGCCCCGCCCCTTCCTCCTGGGCCCAAGGAGTCTCCTGCCGGCTGGAAGCGCTGCAGCCCTTTAATGGAAGAGCGGGTGCACCTCCAAGAAAGGTGGGTGCCATATGCTCGGGCTGCTTAAGGCTTTAAAAAGGTGAGCAGTGGCTGACCAGTTGACTCTGGGACAGAAGTACCATTGTCCCTGGCGCCCCGCGTCACAGTGCACAGCCTGTGTTCCCTGCTGCAGCCCCCAAAGCCGAGATACTTGGCTTCTTCCCGCCTCTCCTGGCCAGGCTGAGCCCCTATCACCCCTGGTCCCTGCCCTGGCTGGGAGCCCTGAGAGGTGGTGCAGAGAAGAAAGCAGCAGCCTGGGCCTCCTAAGTGACCATTCGACGTCCATAGAGGTCTGGGCAGACCTGCGCCACCCTGCTTTTCCCCAGCCTTGCTCTTAGCTGCCTTCCCACCTTCTCTCGAGCACGTAAGGACACAAATAAATCCAAGAAATTTAATGCAGTTGTGATCATCTAGCCTTCAAGCATGAAGCATTTTAATATACAAAGAATGAACTTGAAATCCTGCATTTCCCATAGTTTTACGCCCAGCAGATACTCACTGCACTCCACACCTTACTGTGCACACTCCCAGAATGACCATTTGGCTCTATTCTCTCTGTCCCCCTGGTGCTCGGGCCCCACACGTGGACACCAACTGCCATGCTCTGTGAGGGGAGCAGGGTCCTGAGAAGGGGCCGCAGGAGGTTAAGAAACTACAGACACATACTAAAGAGAAAGCTGCAAACTTCCGGATCTTCTTAAGTGCCTACTCCGTGGATGCGCTTGTGAATGCTGATTGTGTATTCTCGGGTCACCACCTCGTTGAGAAAGCTGTACTGACATGTTCTGAGACTGCCTTGTTGCTATTTTTTCTTGTCGAAATTAATAAAATAAAATTTTAAAAAAGAGAAAGCTGGGACCAGGTGGGACATGACCTCTCTGATGGAGAGGCAGTGACAGCCCAGCACAGTCTCTATTAATACGCTATAGAAAAGCGGGGGAGGGACGCACTCAATGGAGCTGAAAGTACATGATCTCAGTGTTTTGCAGAGAACCCTAAAAGCAAAACATTCTCAGAGCTGTCTGTGCTGTAGTTAGCAGGAAGAACACCCAGGCCAGACACTGCTGGGCTCGCCTTTCGTGGGTCCCAAAACATGTTTACGTGGCTCTTCTCAGGCTCCTCCGTGGTTCTGTCACTCTCCCCAGGGAATGTAACTCAGTACAGAAGCCCTGGATTCAACCCAAGGACCGCAAAGCAACAACAACAGAAACGTCTCAGAGTCTGACTCAAAACTCAGAGTGAGATGCGGCTCACCTGGGTCCTCTGCAGAAAACCCTCACCACTGTCAGCCAAGTTTCGAGCAGAATTCAGCTCGTTGCAGTTGTGCGACTGAGTGCCCATTGCTTTGACAGTTACCAGCTGGGGGTCGGCCTTCATTTCTAGAAGCTACCCCACATCTTCTGGAGCTTTTAAACGGTGGATCTGGACCCTCTGCCACTATGCACTCTGAATTCTTCTGCCACATTTTTCTTGCTTCTGTTAGGAGAATGTTCACTGTTTTTAATGGTCATGTGATTAGATTGGACTTTTGCAAATATGCAAAGTAAGGTCTATTTTCAGATATGTAATCTTAATCACATTTTCAAAGTCCTTGTTCCCATCTTAAGTTTAAAAGTTTGCAATAAATATATAAAGTGCTGGGGAGATAGCTCAGTAGACTAAGCACTTGCCTGGCAAATGCAAGGCCCTGAGTTCAATCCCTAGTTCTGCAAAAATAAATAAAATAATTAAATTAAAAAATAAAAGTTCGCATACATTGTGGTATTCAAATATTTAGTGAACCACCTTGTCTTATTGCAGTCTAAAGCAAAAATGAACATTTAGACTCCAAAGCAAGACGATTAGATTTTTCTTAGATTTCACTGTAGGCCTTCACTTTTTGCAATAATAAAGCATGAAGAACTGTAGCACCGTAGAGTGCCCAGCTTCTTTATGCTGGCAGACACGTGGTTCATAACTTCCTCGGTCTGCTTCTCAACTGCTTCTCAGCCCCGTGAGCGGTCCTGAATCAGCTCGGGGCAGAATTTGTTGGTCGCCACAGCAGCTTTGCGCAGCTGATCCGGACTCTGGGTGGTTTGCTATACTAGCTGGCATTATTGCTTTAGGTTGAAAACTAGTCCCAGTCTGTCAGTATTCTTCAGCTTGGGACTTATAGTGAAGTCCTCTTCTGCTAGAGCTGCCACTTCGGAAGACCTCTCAACAGTGCCAGAGTGATGATAAAAAATTTAAAAATGTATTTCCTTAGTTAAAATTCCCTCTAATGTCCAGCCCTCACTCATGGTGCAGAGGGTGTATCTTAGGTGCAGTATTATTCATAAAGCCAAGAGACAAAACCATCCCCATGGCCATCCTCAGAGAGACAGTGACTTAGCCATGTAATGGAATAGCTGGTCATAAAGGGAAGCGAGGTACTGAGACGTGCTCCAAGGCGGGCGCAGTGGGAGAAAAGACCACACCCATGGTGCATTCCCATGAAACGTCCAGGAAGGGAGAGCTGTGGATATAAAAGTAGTGGCTGCTTACAGGGCACAGAAGTCGAGAATGTTACAGAGTAGTATGGTAATTTGTCCCTTTGGATTAAAATGTTCTACAGTTGATAGTGGTTATGGTTACATATGCTTGTGAATATATTAAATTGTATACTTGAGCGAGTGAATTATATGGTGTTTTATAGCTAAAAACAAGATATTTTAGGATATTAAGACTAAAAAGAATACAAAAATGAATATATAAATTTTCACTAAAAAAGTGGGACAGATGTAATCTTTAAACATTTAAAAAGATTGAGGAGTGACAAATATTGAAGACAGGCACAGCATGTTCAGTATATAAAGAATAACCAGTCCTTGCAAGTGAAAATCAAAGGGAAACTAACAAGTACTAAAAGCTATGTATGTGCTTACAGAAAAAGCTTCCTGAAATTACAACCAATAACCTGACATGAGGCCACCATGATGGTGCACGCCTGTAATCCCAGGCACTCGCGAGCCTGAGGCAAGAGGATCGCTGCAAGTCTGAGGCCAGCCTAGGCTGCATAGTGATGGCAAGGCCGCCAGGAACTGCATAGAGAGACCCTGTCTCTAAAGAGTTGTATGAAGTGCAGCAGGAACGAGGGGCCCTGTTAGCAGTGTGTGGTAAGCTTTCCCGTGTTCATGCTTTCAGGTTCAGTTTGGTTCTGTTCAGTTTGGTTTATGAGAGAGAAACAGAGCCAGGCATGAAAGACAATACCATCTCAGGCGATCTGCTCAAAGCTGTCGTCCGGGCAAACACTGGGAATTGAACTAGGAGGTAAGCACGTGAACCCACTTACAGCTGTCAGAGCTTTCAGTGATAACGGACAGCTGGCTGGGGCCCACGCACCGCAGATTCATCACTGCTGCTCTAAGTGTCACACCGAGAAGAAATTAGAGTGGAGTGCAAACCTGCAAAGAACAGGGTAAAGGATCACATCTCTTGTCTTAGAAAGTACCAGTTAGAGACCAGTTGCTCTTCATGAAAAACTAAGTAAACTTTAAGAATCAGCATGGCATTTATTCTGGAGTGCAGGCCAGGCCAGCTCTCCCCACACCCTCCTTCCTAGGGGGCTCTGCTAGACAGCCTCGCTTACTAACTTTTTTTTGTCTTTTTGCGACAAGGTCTCACTATGCAGTTCAGGCTGGCCTTGAGCTCACTTTTGCAGCCCAGGCTGGTCTCAAACTTGCACCAATCCTCCTGCCTCAGCCGTCCGAGTGCTGGGATTACAGGTGTGCGCCACCACACCCGGCTTCACTTACCGTCTTTATAATCACGCAACACAAAGGAGCACTTGGCTTTACAACCTCATTGCTTTTCTGCACGCAGATCCCCTCTTACTAGGCGTGAGTCGGTTCCAGGCACCTGCAGGGGCAGAATGCCTGCACCACAGCGAGCACTACCAACGTATCTCTGCGTTCTCATCAAATCACTGAATTCAAATTATGTGTACTACATGTCAAGATGCAGCCTTAGTCAATGCCCCATATGGAAATGAAGCCTCTGCAAGACGACTTTGCCGAGGACACCAGCCTTCAAGGTGCGCTTAGCTCACCACGGTAAAGAAAAGTGTCTCATTCTTGTGCCCTGCTGATTTGACCACACGACACAGGTATTGTCCTTTGGGGAGCTTGGCAGGGAGAAAAGAACATGGAAATTAGCAGAGATTGGTAGGAAACGTCTCTAAAATATAGTCACCTTTCTGGATGGCAGGTAACATTTTGTTGCCTTTTTAAAATCATAATGTTGCTTTAGAAAACTGCATTTACTTACCTTGTACTTCAGAATTTATTTTGCTTTTAAATTAACTTTTTTCATGTTTATTTATATGGTACAGAGTCTCACTGTGCAGCTCAGACTCATAGTGATGCTCCTGTGTCAGCCACCCCAGCATTAGAATTACTTGCATGCAGCACCATGTCTGGTTTAGGTGGCCAGCGCGATATGCGGTACCCGGCATTGAACTTGGGACCTTGTGCTTGCCAGGAAGATGCTTAGGCTGCTGCACTATCTCTCCAACCTTTATTTTGCTTTTAATGATAGTTTTCATTTTAAGCCAATACTTGAACTTTCCAACTGGATATATGAGCACTGTGGCAGAAAACATTAGTCAGAAAAATAAAACCTACAGTGGCCCAGTTGAAAAAAGAAATTATAAACTTCTGTGAAAGAAACCTTGAACGGACAGCTAAATAGCTCAGTAGATTAAAACACCTGCAAGCAGGCACAAGTGCCAGGGGTTCGATCCCCAGGCCAGCTGTGCCACCCTCCCACCCCCCTGAGACACCACTTGAGACTGAGCATGGAGTGATGGCCCATGCCTGTAATCCCAGCTCTCGGGAGGCTGTAAACAGGTGGATCATTGGCAGTGCAATCTAGCAGTGACATCCTGAATACCCTGTAGACCCCTCCTTGAAGTACAAAAAAAGAAAAAAAAAAAAAAAAGAAAGAAAGAAGGAAACATGAAATACATGGCTGAATGCAGAGAAGTGTGCTTTCTGATGAATCAGATATCCCATGGCAAATTCCTCCGAGTTATCAATATCTTAATCTAAACTTCCCACATGTTTCTGGTAGCTTTGTAATCCAACACAGCTTCCTAGTGGTCAATAGAACTTAGTTTTATCTGAGTCCAAAGCCATAACCTTAGTAACTAAACTGGCTGTCTGTTTATCTTTGTATTTCTAGTACCGCTAACATTGTGTCTTGCGCAATGTACCTGTCCAGTATATTTTGTAGTCTTAAGAGTGTACTGGTTCATTCCAGTAGCACTTCAAGTGCTTCGACTGCTAGGTCAAACCCCCATCACTGCCATCGTGTTGCCTAAAATAATTGAACTTTGCATAGAGTTTTTGATAATTCATTTTGTGAATTCATATTTTGACTAATCCTTGCACTTTTTAATTTTATGGGTAAGTATAACAAAATTTCATGGCAAAACAGTACAAATAAGAATAGCTAGGACAATGTTTATCATGATCTTCAAAGAAAGTACTCAGAGTACAAGACATAGATATAAATGATTCTCTCTTATAAAAACATACCAATGGTAGCTCTGTTCAAATGAGAGTGAGGCAGTGTCTGAGATCTGAAATTTATAGGATGCAGATAAAATAGAAGATGCCATGCGGTCCTTCTGTCCATAATTTTCTCCATGTAAGGCTGCAGTTCAGATCCCTCAGCCCACTAGCACTGATTCTTCCTCCAGCTGGCAGAGACTTCTAGCTTCCCCCTCTGGCCCCTGGATCTTTCCAGCATAGATGTGTGAAGCAGGCCTGTATGAAACTTTGTTGTGCACCGTAGGCCTTCAGTTAGACTTGTGGGTGGCATTGTTATGGGCTCTAGGTGTTCATCTGGACCCGTGCAGGGTGGGATCCAGGCTCTCAGCTGAGGTCTTTAGTATTTAATGTGTGGATAGATGTCCTGCCCTTATTGTATATGATTATTAGGTGATGCCTTATAAACTATTTTTTAACAAACTATTATTATAAAATGGGTCCTGAATTATGTTGTTTCCCTTGCAAAAGCCACAAATCATGACATTTTCAGAAAAGGAAAATACTGTTTACAACATGATATATCAACTTCTTATATAGTCTTATATTATATGAGAGAAGTTATAATAAGCTAGAGAAAGAGTAGAGGAAGTAAAATTGAAGAGACGGTGTTGTACCATGAGAAGGAATTTGAGGGGCCAGGGAAATAGCCCAGGGGCACAAGTGCCTGCCTGGCAAGCGCAGGGTCCTGAGTTCAATCCCCAGTACTACAAAACAAAACAACAACAACAAAAACCCCAGAATTTGAGTATTTCTCTCTCTCTTTCTTTCTTTCTTTCTTTCTTCCTTCCTTTCTTTCTTTCTTTCTTTCTTTCTTTCTTTCTTTCTTTCTTTCTTTCTTTCTTTCTTCCTTTCTTTTTCAGGCTGGCCTTGAGCTTACTTTTTAGCCCAGGCTGGTCTTGAACTCACAATGATCCTCCTGCCTCTGCCTCCCAAGTGCTGGGATTACAGGCATGTGCCACCAAGCCTGGTAAATTTTTCTCTTAAGTATAAGAAACAAAGAGTTTTAAATCTGTTTTTATTGATGTATAGTTTACATGTATTTAAAAATCTTTTTTAACTGTACATTTTAAAAAGCTTGAAAAAAAGTTTATGTATCCATGTAGCCACCACTACAGGACATATCCACCACCTAACGGTTTTCTGTGATACGTGCCAATTCATTCATATTGTCTGGCCCAAGAAGGTATAGGTCTCCCTTGGATCATGCTAGAGTAGATTTTTCATAACTCTATAGTTTTACATAGATGGAACCATCCAGTGTATATGCTTTGTGTCTGGCTTTTCCTTGCATATTTTTTTAAAGGTCCACTCCTGATGTGCGTGTCTTCCTTCCTGCCTAGCAGTGTTTCGCTGCATCGCTGCACCATGGTTCAGCTATCCTTTTAGCAGCTCATAGACATTTGGATGCTCTACAGTTTCGACGGTCTTAGATAAAGCTGCAAAGAACACCTATGCCCAGTTTTATATGAATGAACATTTTTGTTAGAAATGAAATTCTAACAATTCTAATCCTTCTTCATTCCCTCCTGCTTCCTATTCCCATTGGTGCACAGCTACAAATCTTTTAAACTTTAGTATGTGATGGTCTCTCATTGCGATTTTAACTTGCACTTGTGTGGTGTCTAAAAATGTTGAACGTTTTATCACATGCACATTGGCCATGGGTACAGCGTCTTTTCTAAGGTCTCTGTTTAAATCTTTTGGCCATTTTTATTTGTGTTGTATCTCTCCTTATTACTAAATTTCATGTGTTCTTATATATCTTGGATACAAATCAGTTTTCAAATATATTTTGTGACTATTTCCTTTTAATTTGTGCCAGCAAATCTTATGTGTACTTTCACACTTACAGTATTAATGCAAAATAGGCTGAGGTTGGCATGGAGTAAGATTTGATCAACATAACTGTATGAAATGAAGAATAATTCAGACAACAACTGTGGAGTTGATGTGTTGCTATGGTTTGTGTCTGCTTGTCCCCCCAAAGCCTCATGCCATCACTGGGGCAGTCTTTTAGGGTTGGTGATTGATTCATGATCCAATGCTGGGATTATGGGTGTGAGCGCTACACCCGCCCTGGGGCAGGCAGCCTGAGGACAGTGCAAGGAGAGGCAGGTTCCCCACTGCCGCTGTTCTGTCTTGCTCTTTCTGTTTTGCTGTCTTCTGCTGCCATGAAGAGCTGCCCTCCGCCATGTTCCACTCTGCCTTAGAGCCAAGTACGCACTAAAGCCTCCTCTGACTGTGAGCTAAAATAAACCGTTCCTTCCTTAATTGTGGGTGTCAGGCATTTTGTCCCAGAAATGAGAGAAAAGTAAAACTGAGATGGGTAATGACATATTCAAGTCCTGTGAAATCTGGATCTTGTAGGGGACATGTTTGGAAGAGGATAGACCTGAGCGTAGGCAGTCCAAGGCCAGCAGGGCTGCGAGATGCTTTTCCACTTCAGTTTAGTGAAACACACGCTGCGTAATGGGAGTCACAACTCTGAGGGCAAGGGAGTGAACGCCAGGCATCGTGCTCACTTGGCTGAGGTAGTGATGCCGGAAGAAAAAGTGAAACTCCCGACCTGAAAGATACTTGGGACGAGTTCATGTTCTCTAAAACCGAAGAATGAATTTTAGGAACGAGACGGAGGTTTAGAATAGAATATTTATTGGTAAAGAAAGCTTCTGTCCAAGAGGGGTAAAGAAGGGGCGCCCTAGTGGGTTCCCCAGGAAACTGGTTTTTTTAGGGGTCTTATAGGGCAAAATCATGTGATAAGGCGGGCCTAAGGTGAAACCTATGGGAACACGCTTAGGTGGGCATGAGGTGGGACAAAACCATGCTCGACCAATGAGATTACAAGCGCCATTGTTCAGGTAAAATTGATTAAATTGGGAACAAATTGGGAAGCAAGTCATTTTTTTACTCTTTTTAAGGTCTGGCCCACAACTGGAGTACCTGTCTCTTACAAAGGTGCACAGTCACGTTATCTTCTATATTGTCCTTAAGGGCCTGGCCCTGTCTGCCTATCATACTTCTATCTAATTTAGCTGCCTACAACAGCAGGAGGAACAAACCACTTACCTGTAGCTGTACATTCTGGCCTTTGCCTTGTGACAACTGAGCTCTTGGAGGTACATCTGAAAATAGTTGGCAACTTGCTCTCCCTGGCTGAAAGAGTTTATGTTCTGACTTAGGATTTTTTAATTAGCCCATGGTGTCTAGAACAGCAGAGGGGAGCATATTGGTTGTGTTTCCTGAGGTGGCCTGTGTAGACATCACGGTTCTGTTTCCTCTCGTTTAGAGAATACTTAGAAAACTGCCATTTGTGGCCTGCAATTGCTCTTTACGCATGTCTATGGGAAAGAGCTATCAACTTTTCAGAAAAACGCATTCAGGTGTTTGTTATGCTAAGGATTTCCCACTCTCTGAATAAGTTAATATTTTGTCTTATGAGAATTATAACAGGTAATTTTCAAAAACCTCAGATATGTTGAGAAGCCAAATCATAGAAAATCATCACACAGTATCTAGTGTCTATTACATTTCACTTAGTAAGTGTAGCCTTTAATGGTAAGAGACTTAGCAAAATGCATAATGGCAGTAATATCTACCTGCTCATTGCTGTCCTGTCCCTATCCTCTGCTCTATTGGGCTGGGCTGCCTTTCAGACAGAGCTACTGGTCTACCTTACTTTAAAATCTTGACGAGGTTAGCGAGGGGCATATCAATTTTATTTAATCTTTCAAAGAACCAGCTTTTGGATTCATTAATTCTTTGTATTGTTTTCTTTGTCTCAATTGAATTAATTTCTGCTCTAATCTTTATAATTTCCTCCCGTCTTTGAGCTTTTGATTTCATTTGCTCTTCTCTTTCTAGTTGATTGAGGTGCTCCGGGCGAGTATTTATTTGTTCCCGTTCTGTTTTCTTAATGTGTGAGTTCAGAGCTATAAATTTCCCTCTAAGAACTGTTTTCATTGCGTCCCATAAATTCCAGTAGGTTGTGTTTAAATTTTCATTAAATTCAAGATATTGTTTAATTTCATCTGTAACCCACTGGTTGTTGAGAAGAGTGTTGTTTAATTTCCATGTATTTCTGGAGTTCTTGTGTTATACTCTTTCTCAAGAGTATTAGTTGAAAGTAAGAGACTGGGCCAAACACCATAGGCTTGACAGGCTATAATTTTGTATTTCCATGAATTTCCAAATATCTGTGTCAAAATTGTGTAACTGCTTATATCACATTCTATGGGGCATTATTAGAATATCAATGATTGTTAAAAAATATCAATTCCAAGCTAAGTCAAAGATGTTTGATATTCAGAAAGCCGGTGATGATAAGCTCAATTACCTATGTTATAGAGTAATAGTACCATGAAGCTTTTCTGCTGGAGGGTTGAGAATATAAGTTAACAGACCAAAAATTGGAGAAAAAGAAGGGCTATGAGGATAGCCAATATTTTGGCCCTAGCCCTTAAAGGTCAATAAGGACTCAGGATATAAGACAACCTGTACTGTAATATCCTATAACTCAGAGGTGTCCCGAATTTTCTGGTCAAGGAGATTATGGGACCTCAGAGGAAAGGGATAAATGAACTATAGTGTGTCTAAGGAGAGTCACCCAGAGAAAAATATCCTCTTAGGCTTTCACAGAAAGCAAAATGGCCAAGCAATGGCTATGACTCATCCCGAAGGCTGACACTGACAACAATTCTACAAAGCACTGTATATGGTCCCAAACTTAATCCTGAGGGGATTTGACCCTGGAAGATACAAAAGATGAATGTTTTGTTATACAGGTCTTGCTTTGACTTGCCCTTGATCACCCAGCAAAAAAGCTTAATTATGAGGCTTGAAACCCAGAGCTAGATTGATGAGATGAGCTGTAGGAGGCTTGGATCAATAGCCTCCAACATTGCAAGTTTAACACGTAGCCCACTGCAATTGTGGAACACTGGACTGTGTATGCATCTGCTTCCTCTTAATTCAAAGAGAATTTTTTTTTCTTTCCTTAGCAACATCAATAGGAAGTTGGGTCATGCCCACACACTGTGCTCTGTACAACTATCGTGAGGACAATATACAATGTGTCAACTGTTAAAAAAAAGAAAGAGAAAAAAAAATTAATGTTTATTGAAAGTGTTAATGTTTAATTGTTTGATCAATCTTATACACCGATATCTATTAACCTAAACTGATCTGATGATGAAAATATGTAATATAACCATTGTTAAATTAAAAAAAAATCTTGAGTTATTCTTAACCTTCTGTGAGGTGGGAACGCTAGAGGATAAACCACGGGGAGAAGGTGCTCTCTCCCGTACCCAGAGAGGAGGTGGCAAAGGAGATCAAAGGGGTGCTTGCCTTCAGGACCATGTCAGGAAGCATATACTTGAGATTCAAAAATGGTGGAAGACTTTTCCTGCTGCTTCCATAGCAGAACCCTGTCCTCTGCCCTGGTGGACTGGGCTGCCTTTCACACACAGCTCCTGCTTTCCTGGGCTGGGGATGCACAGGCCCTGTGGTCAGCCCCTAGCATGGAAGGAGAACATCAGCAAACATCACTGAAGACTGTCTCAAGCCCAGACACGCAAGCCTGGGCTGCAGAGAGAAGACTGTGTGCCCAAGGCGTTGGAGAGCAGCACTCTTCTGGAGGTGCTCTTGCTCCTTGATACCCTCTGCTTCCTGAGAGCTCTCTCACCCATGAGATCTTCAGGAATAATGACTAATATTTATATACTATTTTTAATTAGAAAAATGACTTTTAACAACCCTTCAGGGACATGCTGGTAAATGTCCAGCTAAACAGACCTTTAAAACTTAAATACCAAATTTGTAGAGTTTACCAATTTCTGTGGTATAAATATTACTGTAGTAATTTCAGTATGACTGATCTCAAAGAGATTATATATGGGCCAACTCTGTGCGAAAGGGCTTGACGTCATGTAGCTCCCACAGACAAATCCCTGGAGGTAGGTTTTATCATCTCTTCTGCTAAGAATTAAAGAAGCTAACTCCCAAGTCAGAAATGGGAGGGGCGGGACTAGAATTCAGTCCATCTGATGAACTTTCCTAGGGTTACACAGGTAAGAAAATTTCACTTCATGTCAAGTCTGTACACTGTCAGAGCATCTACGCTTATTATTTTGAAGTGAAATTATTTCACAGTCAAATACAAATTATTTTGAAGTGAACAGAAGCATAGCAATGACTCATATGGAAGGAGCAGAATTGTTTAGAGGGCCCTGGAGCTGACTCTCTCGTAAGTCGTGTGGCTGTGGAATACAGACCTACTCTCTAGGCCCTCTGTCTCTTGGTTGTGCTGGAATGATTCCTACCAGGCACAAACAGGTACTTGATAAATATTAGCCCCTCGTACTGTCTCAAAAAATTTCTGGCTCTTTATGCTTGATGAAACATAGAAGCTAAGTTTTGTGCAGGCAGATCCATAAGTTACTTATAAATTCAGAAACATAGAATGATTAACAGACAATTTATAAATTACTCAACTCTACTAGTTTATTATGTCAGGGTTTGATGAGCAGTAGATCTGATATTTTTAGTTGAGTAACAATTTGACGCAAGCCCTTACTTATTTATTTATTTTACATATAGTACAGAATTTCAAAACCAGAAAAATTTAACAATAGTTATATTACATATTTTCATCATTGGATCAGTTTAGATTAATAGATATTGGTGTACAAGATTGATCAAACAATTAAACATTAACACTTTCAATAAACATTAATTTTTTTTTTCTTTTTTTAACAGTTGACACACTGCATATTGTCCTCACAATAGTTATACAGAGCACAGTGTGGCTCAAGCTCTTATTTTTAAAATAGAAATCAGCTATATCAGACATTAAAATGGTAGAGGGGAAAATACCATGAATAGGCAAGTGTCACTCATCCAGCTTGAGAAACAAAAGCACTTCAAGTATCGAGGAGTCATGGGCCTCTTGCATGGTGCCGCTTACCTCTGAGTCACCCCCAGGGACCCCACTGTCTTCAATTTTGCCTCTATTATTTCTGTACGTGTCATTTTCACATATGTTCATAGGACTAAATAATAAGCTTATGTCCGTAACCTTTGCCTGAGTGATATCGTGTGGAGCCCTCTGCTGCTGGCTTTGTCTTAGGAGCTGGGGATGATGCCATATCCACTCCCTTTATCTATGATAAACTGTGACATAGGGATCATGCTTTTCTCACCAGTTCGTGGGACTGAGCCAAGAGCCTTACACATAGTAAGAGCTCCACAACTGAGCTATATGCTGAGCGCTATAAACTTCTTTTACAAATCAAGTATTACTATCCATCAGTTTTCCCATTTTTTTTCCAATTTTATGATCCTCAAATGGTAATATCCTCATGCATATCCTCTTGTAAATTATGCGAGGATTTTCCCTGCACTTGATGCCAAGGAGTAGAGTGTCTAGGTCATGAATAGTATATGCATTTCAATTTTACTTGGAAAAAAATCTTATTTTCTCAGTTACTCTTATTGTCACTTTACCTTATCACTACCACTCGGTGCCCATTCTCATCAAGACCTCACATTAAAATGCTTGTTATTGTTTTACTGTCGAAACATTCCAGATCCGATCGATGTGAAGTTGTCTCAGTGCAGCTGCAGTTTGCATTCCCTGCTGAATGAGTCAGGCATCGGCCTCTACACTCGGAGGTCCTTTTTCTTCCTTTCATGTCTTTGATCCTAGAGGAGACCCAATCCCTGCAAACGTTCCCTGGCCCTCATTTCAATTCAGTACTGGGCTGTCGGGAGAGAAGCCGGCGTCAGCCTCTTCACTCTGCTGCAGGCGATGTCTCCAGCAGGACGTTTTCTCCTCCATAACCCCAGTTCCCTTATGTATTCTGTGACCCAGTTCCAACTCTTGCAATGCCCAATGGGCATCCCTCGGCCCGAGAATCTGGAAGCACTGTTGCTTTATCTCTTTCCTTCGCAGACTATGGGATCCCAAAGTTAACATCTTAGTTTTCTTATTACTGAAACAAAGTTAAAGAAGGAAAGGTTTATTCGGCTCACAGTTTGTAGAGGTTTCAGTCCATGGTTGGCTGGCTCTGAGACAGGGTGTCCTGGCACAGGGGACTTAGAAGAGAAGCAGCCCGTGGCAGGCAGAAAGTAGCAAAGTAGCAAGCCACAAGCCTCAAGCAACAGATCCTTTCCGCCCTTTTCTCTTGTACCCAGCTACCTACCCTGTCCTGCTGTCTGCCCTTAGGGCAGGTTAGTACTCACAACCAGGGTAGGGCACCTTCAGTCCTACCCAGAACTACACCAAACCAATCAGTGCACTTATTTAGTAGTCACATACCCTTCATCCCAGCATCACACACTCTAGATCCTGCTGCCACTGAAGAAGCCCAATTATGACCACATGCAGCTTGAGGGAGCCATCTAGACGCAAGCCGTAACAGTTATATCTCTTGGTTGCATTGCCTTTGGGTTTACAGAGCCTCTGCCTTAAATGTCATGTATTGAACATGTGAGTGTGAACAATTATTCAGACTGCATCGATTCCAGTA
Source organism: Myocastor coypus (assembly GCA_004027025.1). NCBI lineage: Eukaryota > Metazoa > Chordata > Mammalia > Rodentia > Myocastoridae > Myocastor > Myocastor coypus. The sequence continues at coordinate 19,986 of PVJA010031396.1, forward strand.
CATCTAAAGTAACACTGAGCTTTTCTTTCCTTCTCTTTCTTCTTTCTTTCTTTCTTTCTTTCTTTCTTTCTTTCTTTCTTTCTTTCTTTCTTTCTTTCTTTCTTTCTTTTTCTTTCTTCCTTCCTTCCTTCCTCTCTCTTCCTTCCTTTCTTCCTTTCTTTTTTCTTTCTTTCTTTCTCTCTTTCTTTCTCTTTCCTTCCTCCCTTCCTCCCTCCCTCCTTCCTTCCTTCCACCTTTCCTTCTTCCATTTGTTTGCCTGCCATTTGCAACTTCTCTGATGTAAAATTAATTGCATTTGTCTTCCAACATTTCCAGTTTCGCCAGCAGCACACTACACTGCAATTATGGAACATTTGACTATGTGTACAATTACCTTCTCTTAGATCAAAGAGAAGAAATCTGTTGTACCAATAACCATTAGAAAATTTATCACGTCTACACCCTGTGCCCTGTATAACTACGAGGATAACAATATGCATTGTATCAATTATTGTGAATATACTGCTTATGTTTTGAAACTTTCACACTGTAATTTCTTACTAAAAGTAATTTTAAAATTACTTATTACTTATTAAAAGTACTTAAAAGAAACTCCAATAAATCAACAAACAAATAAATGAAAAATAAAGAGATGCATGTTATGGCTTGTTTTGAATGTTCCCTTGAAGCCTCGTGTACTCTTAGGTGGGGCTTTCTGGAGCTGGCTGGATCTAAGGTGGATGATAATGGGACTAAAGGTGTGTGATATAAATTAGTCTGCTGATTGAAATTTGCGTATTTCTAGGTGTGGATAGTAGGGGGCCCACTCTGTTGGTGGTGGCACCTCATACAAGGGTGGTAGCCTGGATGGAATGAAAGGGAAAGATAGGATGCTTTTAAGGCTGTTGCTGCTTGCTGCTTGCTGCCTTCTACCTGGCACACCATGAACTGTTTCTCCTCTGAAGTGCCCCTCTGCCATGCACCTTGCCTTAGAGCCAGCTAAGGACTGAAACCTCCACACACTGTATGGTACAATAATCCTTTCCTCCTTTAATTTGGGTGTTGGGTATGTCGTCTCAGCAGTAAGAAACGTAAGATAATATTTTTGTTGCTGTTGTTTGAGATAGGGTCTCCTATGTAGCATAAGCTGGCCTTGAACTCATGGCAGTGCTCCTGCCTCAGCCTTCCAAGTATTAGAATTACAGGCCTGTGCCATCACATCCAGCTTAGGACACTAGATTTGGAAGTTCAGAAAAATTTATTTCAATATAATTGGATGTAATCAGTTTTCCCTTTTTAAATGTGTTTTTTTAATTTTAAAATCCATTCAAGAAGATGCTCTCCCTTTTGTTTTGCTTTTTTACTTCTTATTTCATATCCACATCTGAATTTCTTTTCTATATTTCATGATTTATTTCAACTGGAATTAATTTTGATACATGCATCATATAGGAGCCTGTTTATTATTTTTGCATGTGATTACCTAATTTTTCCAGAATCAGTCAGTGGTGTAGGTGAGAACTGCCTCACACAAGCTCATGAGACTCCATGATTAAATTTTGAGGGATTTTATGAGCTCGTTGTTAAAAACACTGGCCATTTGTATCAGTCACAGAAGGAATACTTTGTACTGTACAGCTAGGCAGCCACTATGAATCAGCTCTGTCTCCAATTCCAGAACCGTTTCATTAGTATGCGGTGTACTACCACACAGAATGCCTCATCAAGAACCTTACTGTTGCTGGGGCTGTAGCTTAGTGGCCACAGCTGATCAATCCGGAGGACCAGCGTTCAGTGCCAACCACTATAAAACATTAGCAAACAATAAAAAACAACCAATTAACCAATGCACTATAACCAGCCAGTGCTCTTTTAAAACTAAAGGTCTCAGCTGTACAGTGGTTATAAAAATCTTTTGTCGGTTGAAACACGTTTCTCATAAAATGAACCCCACTATAATATACCAGAATGCATTGCACATGGTAGTGATGATGATTTTCCTGGAATCATCTGTTTTAATCATATGTATATATTCAAATATAAACAGACAGCTGGATATTTTGGACTGTAACATAAAATGAATTTCTTATCATGTGTCGATAAAATGGGGAAAAGACTGGGCTAGCTTGTCATTTCTTTACTTGCAAAGCTATCTCTGTTGTATGTTAGGTTTTCCTCTATGAATACATCTGTTCTCTGTCCTGTTCCCAACTCTTTCTCCGGCCCAGCCCCTCTGTCCCACGCTGCTTCATTCTCTTGGCTTTAGGCAAGCTCGTGTACTTGCTAGGACGCTTGTCCTCGCCCCAAGGTATGCAACATCTTATCTACTTTTGATTCTTCGTTTTTCTAGGCAAGCTTTAAGAACAAATCATTAACTTCCATAAAAAATATTGTTGGGATTTTATTTGAATTACTATGGCTTATTTTAGGGAAATTTTAACATTTTTAAAGTAGTCTATTTTTCTTGAGCATGATATATTATCTCTACTTACCTCAAACAACTTTCACATCTTAAATAAGGTTTTATAAGTCCTCTCATAAAGATATACATCTTTTTCATTGCATTTATTTTGGTACTTTATATTTTGTTGCTATTAAATATAATATACTGTAAAACATTACATATGCATTTATATTTTTAGCTATGTGGGAAACTAGTTGATATTTAATTATTTATCTTATGCCCAATGCGTATTCTACTGTCAATTATTCTAGCAGTTGCCCTATTTTTCTCTTGAGTTTTCTATTTAAATAATGACACTATCTGTGAATAATGAGATTTCATCCTTTAAAATTCTCCTGTGTGTAATTTCCTTTTTCTTTCTTCCCGTAGTTGCAGTTAATCGAACAAAACCAATAAGAGGGATAATGAAAATTCCTTACCTTATTCTGGCTTCTTAATTTTAAAAAAAGATTTCTAATATTTCACAATTGGATAGGATACATATCTGCTGCAGTCTTAAAATTTCAAGAGTTTAGGGAAGCCTGTCTTCACTATTGACTTGTTAATGGTTTGTAAGTATTAGTGGCTGGAGGTTTTTCTTTTTTTTTTCCCCTTGCGAGAGGAGAGCAGTTTGCAGAGCTAGGACTGGAACATGGTATCTCAAATCTGCTAAGAAAATGAGCAATTGCTGAACTATAGCCCCAGCTGACAATGATGTTGATTTTTATAAAATATGTTTAAAATTATTTCCATAAAGTATAATTTTGCTATTGTTTTAAAACTTTTTTAAATTTTATTTTGAAGAATAAAAAGCAAAAATGAATAGAAAACAGACAAACTGGGTAATATATAACAATGCATATGTTACAGGTTTTCAGAACAGGAATAGTTAATTAGCAATGGTGGTTATATTATCTATTTTGATGATCAAATCTATTGCTCAGATTAATAGGATTGGGGAAATAATTGACTTTTGGCACTTACTTTCTAGAAATCTTAATTTTTCCTTGTTTTTTTTTTTTTGTTTCATTTTATTTTATTTTTTTTTTAATAATTCTTTTTTTAAAAAATTGTATTTATTTATTTATTTTTCTTGTTTCAGAACCTTTGTTTGTTTATTCATTCATTTTTATGGCCAGCTCAGCATGCCCTGAGGGCAGGGCCGGCTCAGCATGTGGTGCTGGGGATTGAACCGCGGTCCCTGAAGCTGCCCAAGCTTTCCCAAGCAGGTGCTTTAGACCACTGAGCCATCCCGCCGGGCCCCTTTTGTTTCGTTTTAAAGGAAGTATAATCATTAATGAGACATTAGAAACAGTACGCATTTAGAAGACCAAGCTGAGAGGTTTTCAACAATGGGTTCTGTAGGACACATTGCTGTCCTCAGTGTAGCTGCTCAGAGTGCAGACAGCAGCACCGTTAGCCAAGGTGAAAATTCCAAACATCAACTGCTATTTTCAAAACACTGCTGGAAATTATGAGTACCATCATCTCAGCCATCCTGTATACGTACTTACATGCTTTACCCGCCTTCCTTTTTTTCTATTCTTTCTCCTTTCTCTCATCTTTGTTGTTTAATTCTTAAATTCCATTTCTTGCCATTTTATTATATCTACTATACCTTTCAGGTTTTATTTATTTTCTGAGGTTCTTACACTAGGGAGACAATATGATATTCACACGTGTGGGCCTGATTTATTTCACTCATGAGTATAGCCTCTAGTTGCACCCACTCCCCTATGACGGCTTCAGGTCTGTCTTTCTTTATAGCTGAGTAGTACTCTGTTGTATACAAATATCACATCTTTTTATCCATTCCTCAAGTGATGGGCATTTTGGTTTTTTCCAAGATTTGGCTGTAACAGATTATACTGCTATAAACATGGGTACACATATATTTCTTTGGTATGTTGCTTTGACTTCTTTTGGGAAAATACCCAGAAGGGCAATAGTTAGATTGAATGGGATTTCCACTCCTAGTTTTTTGTGGGGTTTTCATACTGGTTTCCACAGGGGTTATACCAGTCTACATTCCCACCAACAGTGAAGAAGGGTTCCTTTTTCCCCACAGCTGCTCTAGTATTTGTTATCAGTTGCTTTCTTTATGAAAGCCATTCTTTCTGGGATGAGATGATATCTCAACATTGTTTTCACTTGCATTTCTCAAAGGACCGGTGCTGTGGAATGTTTTAAAACTTTTAAGTTAAGGAACTTTTATTCTATTCTAAATTTGCAAAGAAATGCTATATTTTTTGAATCATTAAGTCTTTCTAAATGCCTTTTACTATGATATTTAAGGTCTTTTTTAATTAATGTGATAATAGTTGAAATGTAACTATTATAAAGTTTATCATAAAGTATTATATTATACTATATATAAAACTAATAGGTGATTCTAGACTGAACTCATCCATGTGTTCTTGAGATCAACCCAATTGGAACTCATTTTATTCCACTTGCTATGGCTTGTGTCCAGATGTCCCCCAAAGCTTCACAGGGTCGTAAGTGGCGCTTTCTGGATGTGTCTGGAGGCAGGGTGTGCGATGCTGGGATCAAGGGTGCAGTGCTAGAATTCAAGGTGTAAGTGCTAGCTGCCCTAAGGGTGGGTAGCC
>PVJA010031397.1:0-24956 GCA_004027025.1 Myocastor coypus
CAAAAAAAAAAAAAAAAAAAAAAAAAAAAAAAAAAAAAAAAAGCAGGGGTAACAATCTTCTTTGCAGGCAGTCTAAACTTCAAACCAAGACTGATCAAACGAAATAGAAAAGGCCACTACATATCGGTTAGGGAAAAAATTCATGATGAAGAGGTAACACTCATAAATATGTATGCACCCAACACAAGAGCAGCAAGTTATATAAAACAAACCTTAATGGACATGAAAAATCTCATATCCAATACCATAATCTTAACAGGAGACCTCAACACCCCCTTATCCAAAAATGATATGTCAAGCAGACAAAAAATTAGCAAAGAAGTAGCAGAACTGAAACAGAACTTGGAACAACTAGACTTAGTGGACATACACAGAGTGTTCCACCCAACCACTTCAAAATACACATTTTCTTAGCTGCACATGGGACATTTTCTAAAATAGATCACATATTGGTCTACAGATCATGCTTAAGTATACGCAAGAAAACAGAAATTATCCCATGCATATTATCTGACCACAGTGCAGCCAAATTGGAAATAAATGGCAAAAGAAACCACAGGAACTCCAGGATTATATAGAAATTAAACAACACCTCTTCTCAGCAACCAATGGGTTACAGATTAAATTAAACAAGAAATTAAGCAGTATCTGCAATTTAATGAAGATTCAAACACAATCTACCAGAATTTGTGGGATGCAGAGAAAGCAGTTCTTAAAGGGAAATTTATAGCTCTGAACTCACACATTAAGAAAATAGAACAGAAACAAATAAACAATCTTACACAGCATCTAAACTGACTAGAAACAGAAGAGCAAACAAAATCCAAAGCCCAAAGGCGGGAGAAAATTATAAAGATTACAGCAGAAATTAATTCAATTGAGACAAAGAAAACAGTACAAAGAATTAATGAATCCAAAAGCTGGTTCTTTGAAAGATTAAATAAGATTGATAAGCCCCTAGCTAACCTCATCAAAAAGAGGAAAGAAAGGACTAAAATTCAAGCAATAAGGAATGAAAAAGGTGAAATTACTACAGACCAAGCAGAGATACAGAGGATCATATATAGCTACTTTCAGAATCTTTACTCTCACAGAATTGAAGTCACAGATGAAATGGACAGATTCCTAGAAAAGTACAAGTTACCAAAACTGAATCAAGAAGATATTAGATTTTGTTTTGTTTTCAAGACTAGGGATTGAACCAGGCCTTGCACTTGTCAGGGAAGTGCTTATTCTACTGAGCTTTTCCCCCAGCCCCTCAAGAAGATATTAGAACTCTCAATAACTCAATAACAACCAATGAAATACAAAATATTATAAAAAGCCTACAGACAAAGAAAAGTCTGGGACCTGATGGATTCACTACTGAATTCTACAAGAAATTTAAAGAAGACATAATCCCAATACTCCTCAAACTCTTCAATGAAATTGAAAAGGAAGTAATCCTTCCAAAACCATTCCTACACTCAAGTATCACACTGATACCAAAACCAGAGAGAGATGTAACTAAAAAAGAAAACTACAGACCAATTTCTCTCATAAACGTAGATGCAAAAATTCTCAATAAAATCCTAGCCAGTAGAATACAACAAATCATTAAGAAGCTTGTACACCACTACCAGGTAGGATTCATTCCAGGGATGCCAGGATGGTTCAATATATTCAAATCTATAAATGTGATACACTATATCAATAGACCCAAGGCCAAATATCACACGATCATCTCAATTGATGCCGAAAAGGCCTTTGACAAAGTCCAACACTCATTCATGTCAAAGTCCTACAGAAAATCGGAATAAAGGGCCTCTACCTCCACCTGACAAAAGCCATCTACAACAATCCAACAGCTAGTATAATTCTAAATAGGGAAAAACTGAAGTCATATATTCTCAAATCTGGTACAAGACAAGGATGCCCCCTATTGCCGCTACTATTCAATATAGTTCTGGAATCATTAGCTACAGCCATTAGACAAGAAAGAGAAATAAAAGGTATAATAGGTAAAGAAAAAGTAAAACTATCACCATTTGCAGATGACAGGATAATCTACTTGGAAGACCCAAAGAACTCCACCAAGAGGCTACTAGACTTAATACACAAATTCAGTAGCATAGCAGGCTACAAAGTCAGCACACAAAAGACAATAGCATTCCTCTACATAGATAACAAACACACTGAGAGAGAAATTAGAGAAACAGTACCTTTTATGATAGCACCAAAGGAAATGAAATACTTAGGATTTAACCTAAGGAAGTAAAAGACCTTTTCAATGAAAACTATACTAGTCTGAAAAAAGAGATCCTAGAAGATCTCAGAAAATGGAAAAATATTCCCTGCTCCTGGATAGGAAGAACCAACATTGTGAAGATGGCCATACTCCCTAAATTGTTATACAGATTTAATGCAATTCCTATCCAAATACCATCAACATACTTCACAGACCTTCACTCCTAAAATTTATTTGGAACCAAAAAAGACCCAGAATTGCAAAGGCAATTCTGAGCAACAAAGGTAAGGCAGGAGGCATTGCAGTTCCTGACCTAAAGTTATACCATAAAGCTACAGTAATAAAATCAGCATGGTACTGGCAAAAAAAAAAAAAAAAAAAAAAAAAAAAAAAAAAAAAAAAAAAAAAAAAAAAAAAAAAAAAGACCCGAGAATCAGTGGAATAGATTAAAAGATGCAGAAGCAGATACAAACACACTCAGCCACCTTATCTTTGATAAAGGGGCCACACATGCTTACTGGAAGAAAGATAGCCTCTTTAACCAACGGTGCTGGAAAAATTGGCTCTCTACATGCCAAAAACTAAAACTTGACTTTAGTCTATCACCATGCACTAAACAAAGTCAAAGTGGATTAAAGACCTAAATATTAAAAAAGAAACATTAAATCTCCTGGAAGAGAAAGTGGGAGGAAATCTTGAAGACATCGGAGTAGGCAAAAAGTTCATGGACAGAAATCAAATTGCACGTTTAACACTTGAAAGTATCAACAAATGGGACCTCCTCTGGCTAAGATGGTTTTGCATGTCAAAAGAAATTATCAACAGAGTGAAAAGACAACCTACAAATTTCAAAAGTGTTTAACTAATAAGAACACAGACAAAGGTCTTCAATCTAGAATGTATAAAGAATTAAAAACCATTAGGGTCCCAAAATTCAAAGACCCAATCCAAACATGGGCATCTGAGATGAACACACACTTCTCAGAGAAAGAAATGCAGCAAACCTACAAATACATGAAGAAATGCTCCACATCGCTAGCTATTCATGAAATGCAAATCAGAACAACACTTAGATACCATCTCACCCCAGAAAGAATGGCTATCATAAAGAAATCAACTAACAATAAATGCTGGAGAGACTGTGGAAAAAAAGGAACCCTACTCCGCTGCTGGTGGGAATGCAGATTGGTACAACCATTATGGAAAGCAGTGTGGAGGATCCTTACAAAACTAGAATTGGAAGTTCTATTCAATCCAGCTATCCCCTACTGGGAATTTTCCCAGAAGAACTGAAAACATCATACCATAGCGATATCTGTGCACCTATGTTTATAGCAGCCCAATTTGTAATAGCCAAATCTTGGAAACAACCAAAATGCCCTTCATTTGAAAAATGGTTAAAAAAGAGGTGGTATTTTTATACAATGGAATATTACTCAGTTATAAAGAATAATAAACTGGAAGACTTCATATATAAATGCATATATATTGAGCATATACTCATAAGTGAAATAAACAAGATCTACATTTGTAACTATCATATAATCTCTTTTTTTTTTTTTTTTTTTTTTTTGTCTTTTTGAGACAGGGTCTCACTGTGCAGTTCAGGCTGGCCTTGAGCTCACTTTTGTAGCCCAGGCTGGTCTCGAACTCGCACTGATCCTCCTGCCTCAGCCTCCAGAGTGCTGGGATTACAGGCGTGCGTATAATCTCCATAGTATAAGAAATCTAAAGAAGAAATAAAAATGGAGAGACATAACACAGCTGAATGGAAATCAAAGATTTTTGAAGCAACACTAAAACTACACTTGGAATGTGTGTCATTTGGGACTTCCAGAAGTGTGCTACTTCTATTGTAAACTAAGTTACTGCTATACTCTCTCTCAAGTAAATGATTGGTTAACAAAAAGATAAAAAGGGTATTAATTGAGAATAAGAGACTAGGTGAAATACCACAGGCTTGACAGGCTACAATTTTGTACATCCTTAGATTTCTAAATGTCTGTGTAAAAATGTGTAACTGTTTTTATCACAATATGCAGAGATTTATTAGAATATCAATGATTGAAGGAAAATACCAATGTCAAGCTAAGTTTAAGATGTATGATATTTAGAAAAGCAGTGAGGTTGAGCTCAATTACCTATGTTATGCAGTAATTGTATCATGAAGCTTTTCAGCTGGAGGGTTGAGAATGTAAGTTAACAGACCAAATATTGGAGAAAAAGAAGGGCTACGAGGATAGCCATCATTTTGGCTCTATCCCCTCAAGGTCAGTGAGGACTCAGGACATAAGAGAACCTGTGCTGTAACATGCTATAACTCAAGGTTTTCCCAAATTTTCTGGTCAAGTAGATTATGGGACCTCAGAGAAAAGGGATAAGTGAAGTACAGTGTGCCTAGGGAGAGTCACTCAGGGAGAAAACGTTCTCTCAGGCTTTCATAGAGAGCAAATTGGTCAAGCATTGGCCGTGACTCAACCCAATGGCTGACACTGACAACAGCACTGCATATGGTTCCAAAGTTAATCCTGAGGATGTTTGACCCTGGAAAGTGCAAATGATGAAAGTTTTGTTAGACAGGTCTTGCTTTGGCTTACACTTGATCACCCAACAGAAAAGCTTAATTACGAGACATAAAACCCAGAGCTAGATTAGTACGATGAGCTGTAAGAGTCTTAAGTCAACAGCCTTCAACATTGCCAGTTTCACCAGTAACCCACTGCAATTATGAAACTTTAGACTATATACAAGCACTTCCTTCTAGTTCAAAGAGAAGAAAACTTTTTCTTCTCCTTTTTTTTCTTTTTCTTTTTTTCCCCCTCAGAACCAATATTGATTAGAAAACTTGTGACATCTACACCCTGTGCTCTGTGTAACATTTGTGAGGACAACAATATGCAGTGTCTCAACTGTTACGAATGTGCTACGAATACGTTTTGAAATTCTCATATTGTTATCTCTTATTAAAAGTAGTAAAAATTAAAATTAAAAAAACAAAATATACAATAGACATTGTGAAAGGGAAAGAAACTGCTCAAAAGGAAAGAATGATGGACAATGTGGAAAGAAGAAAAGAAAAAGCAAGAAGGGAAAGTAAATATCAGCTAAGATAATTGCACTGCTAATTTCTATTGGCTCATTGGAAAGAACAGTTAATGTCTAACTGTTTTATCAATTTTGCATATCTATAATCTGGAAATCTGAGAGGCTACTTTGAAGTTAACAATATGCAATTAAACAGCCATTGTTAATTCCCTATCATCTTGTTATGAAATTCTGTACCATCTTATCATTTTGTTTTGGCTTTTATTCTCATTACAAAAATATAGAGAGAAGGTAGATAGCATCTAGGCCCCACAGATTTTTAAGTCCTCAAATTAAAAATGCAAAACCAGAAGAGTCAGAAAGGGTAACAAGGGCAAATGCCAGAAAATGTCCAGAGAAGGAACAAGATACAAGTTCAGTTTCATTTGGTCCCCATAGTCACTGTGTTCCCTTCCCAGAGTCTCTGCTTCTGCTGTTATCTAAGAAGGAACTGGTGCCATAATATGGAATAGGATAATTGAGCCTCATGACCTCTGCCACAGAAAGTGAGACACATGTCAGTTTCAGGAGCAATTTTAGGGTAACTAGATAAAAATTATCACTCTTATTCTTTAAATTTTCAAAAGACCTAAAGAATAGTATCTAGTAAGGGTGGGATAGCTACATAAAGTGGTGATGTAAAGTAAGGAGGAACCTGAAAGGTGGGGCAATGACAAAGCCTAGCATATGAATTTTCCCATCTAGTAGGTGGTCTTTTCTTGCCATCATATAATCTTCCCTACTCTGTTTTATGCACGTATCTTGTTTTATATTGGTTTTACAAACGTAGCCTGTATCTTATTTTATTTGTATCCCAGCACCTACTACAGTATCAATCACATAACAAACACTTAAGTAATAATGAATAAAAAGTATTCTGATTTTTATCTGTTCACTAACAGAGTTGGAGCAGATGTTCAACAAGATATCTTCAAATATAATTTTTGTACTCTCAGAAATAAATAAGTCTGTGTTTACTTCTGAAACACCCACACACCAAAGCTACATTTCAACCTGAATTTTTCTCTTCTGGGGAGAAGCTTTTTTGTATATGGCTGTACTTATTTACAGCATTGTAAAAATTGCCTAAGATTTTAAAATCCTCTTGCAGTCAACTCATATAGCAAGACATTAAACGCTAAGAATGCCTCAACTGTCTGAGTGATTTCTCCCACCTCTACTCACTATTACTGCTGACTTGGGCAAATACACCTGCTGTTCAAGAACCATCTGAAATTACTTCCAAAAATGAAGTACTTTGAGAATGAGGCTTATAATTAAACAGTAAATGAAGTTTCTTGTAGTTTTATGCACAAGTCTTATCTAATGCCTAAGTAGATGTACTGTGTGGTTTAAAAGTCTAAATAAAATTAGATATTTGTACAAGTGAGATCTCTGCTCAGCAACCTTGCTACCCCAACCTAACTTCTAGTGCTATTGTCAGAACATCTGCCCGACACTAATATGATCATTAATCAAGATATGGTAACCTGACTGGATTCAGAAGCACATAGGAAATTAGTTGTGATGCTGCTACGCCAGCCTTCTGGAAGGCTGAAGGAAGACCACAAGTCTGAGCCCTGCCTGGGTAACTTAGTGACTTTGCAAGAGCCTGTTTTGATATAAAAAATAGAAGGGATTGGGAATATAGTTCAGGGTAAAATCCCTGAGTTCAATTGCTAGTACCACCAAGAATGAAGAAAGGAGGATGAGGAGATGTGGAGGGAGGGAAGGAGGAAAGGAGGGAGGGAGGGAGGGAGGGAGAGAGGGAGGGAGCAAGGATGAGAAGAGAGGAAAAGAAAAATAAGAAAAGAAAGGAGAGGAGAGAAGAAGAGAAGAGAGAAGAGGAGAGGGGAGGAGGGGAGGGGAGGGGAGAGGAGGGGAGGGGAGAGGAAAGGAGAGGAGGGGAGGAGAGGAGAGCAGAGAAGAGCAGAGAAGAGAAGAGAAGAGAAGAGAAGAGAAGAGAAGAGAAGAGAAGAGAAGAGAAGAGAAGAGAAGAGAAGAGAAGAGAAGAGAAGAGAAGAGAAGAGAAGAGAAGAGGAGGAGAACATGTCTACCAGATTAGTCAAGCACAATTCTGGGTGTTCCTGGGTGTTGTTTCCAGAGATCACTGGCCCATAGGTTAGCAAACTGCGGTGGATGGAAACCCATCTTGGGTTCATGAGCAACACCAACCAATAGCTTGGGTGAAACACAGAAAAAGAAGGACATTGGTATACATTTTTAAGTGTTCCCATCTGCTTGAGCATCTTTTGCTGCCATCATTTTTTCGCAGCACTTTCCTGTTTCCTCTGCCTTTCAGTGAAGACTCATAACAGTAACTCTGCAGTAAGTTTCCAGTTTGTCAAGCCTGGACTGGTGCTGCATCCTTGATCCCCCTTGTTCTGCAGCTTCCATCATCCCGGGCTGAGCAGCCACTAGGTCCTGTGGTACTCCAGCATACAGGTGCCACTGCAGACGCACCCTCCTCCAATCCTGGAAACCCACCTTGCACAGTTACACACGTATGTTCTACTGACTCTGTTCCTCTAGAGAACCCTAACCAATACAACTGATCTAAGCACAACCCTGCAGAAGAAACATGGAATATTAGAGTTTAAGTGGGTCTAAACTAACTTCCTATCAAAAATCTTGATTCCAGAAGGAGTTAAAACCCAGAGAAGCAAGATAAGTGTCCTGTGCTCACAACGAGGGGTTAATCAAAGGGACTTAGAAAATAAAAACTATGACCTGAGTGATTCATTGCCATGTAGGCTTTTAGGAAGAGAATGGACTACAGAACAACTGCAAATGTCCTTGCTCGTCAAAGGAGAAGAGGAATGGTTGGGTAAAATGAGAAAGAAAGTCTGGGGGAAAAATATGATGTGCTAAATTGTACATTTTGAGTGTATAGGTCTATTTACTACCCAGACAGCAATATCAAGTGAGCAGATGAATATTATAGATCTAAAACAGGGAAAAGAGGACAAGCTAAAGAAATTTTAGCCAAGCATGGTAGTGCGCACCTATAATCACAGCACTCGGACACTGAAGCAGGAGGATTGCTGTGAGATTCAAGCCAGCCTGAGTAACAAAGTGAGTTTTGACTTTTGTCTCAGAAAAAAAAAATGAAATTAGAATGTCAGTAGCCTCTCCAGCGCACTTCAAACTGCTATACTATGAGAAAGGAAGACCAGGAAAGGAGAATATCTGAAAAAGAACTAACCAGACATCAAGAGATCAGTTAAAAATAAAAAGGAGTTTACCAAGAACCTTCAAATGAGTGACAAGACAGGAGAAAAGTCAGGATAGAATCTATCAGTAAGGGAAGAGGTTTAAGGATGGGAAACATATGTGGTAGCTGGGGCACACACAAGCTGGTTGCTTCTCCAGTGTCCACGCTCCTCTTTTTTCTCACCAAGTCCTGCCTTTCTTGTAGAGCAATAGTAAAACTAAGAAACAAATAAAAACTTGAAATCCCAGGCTCCCTCCTGGCCAAGAGTACATCCTCTGACCAGCTACAAGCAGATCCGTCTACCGATCCGTGGGGCTCCTAGGAATACAAGGATTTTCCTGATACAAATGGCCACACCCCTGGTACCTCTCTTCTTCCCTCCCTCCCTTCCATCCTTCCTTCCCCCCTCCCCCTTCCTTCCTGCTTCCTTCCTCCTCCTTCCTGCTTCCTTTCTCCTTCCTTCCTCCTTCTTTCTTTCTTTCCTTCTTGAATCATTCTATGTCCAGGTGCAGAAACTATCTTATAAGCATCAATACAAAAGACACATACAACAGATGATGGAGTGAAAAATGAGAACGTTACAGGAAAAGTGTTTCCTGAATGAACCTCATTCCTAAGAAAGTGAGAAAGTTGGAATTCAGCGCCCTTCTCACGCACCCCAGGCTCACTTCACTTGGCGCAACCCGTAAACGTCCTTCAGATCCGTTGGCGCCTACCCACGCCTTCAAGCTGATGGTGTGTCTCGCCGGGCTTACTTCTCTGCCTTCCTAACAGTCTCTCTGCTTGCAGACTTAACCATGCCAGCCTGTCCTTTAACCTACTCTCTGCCAAAAAAAAAAAAAAAAAAAAAAAAAAAAAAAAAAAAAAAAAAAAAAAAAAAAAAAAAAAAAACCCGAATGCTTTTGATTTCTGCTTGAAACACTTCATTGTTTTTAGCACCGAATAGATAAATTCAAGTACCCCACAGACAGGTCTTTTAGGAATTGGTTCCTGGCTTACAGGATAAGAAAGACACTGATAATAGTGGCCAAGGAAAAGATCTGAACAGGGAGCGTGTAGCAAAGTGCTGTGCTGGGAACTTTGTATTCTGTTGATCTTTACAACGCCCTCTCACATATCTGGTATTAATTTTCTCATTTTCCAGAGGGAGAACTGATTCTCCAAACGATTAACTTGTCCAGGAACACAAAACTAGTTTATGTGGAGAAGACCTTGCCATAATTCTTTCCAAGGCAGCACTTTGGAGACCAATGATTGTACGTCTTCATACTGTTCCCCACTACCCTGTCCTACCCTCAACAGGCAGCCCCAGTAAGTCACAGTCACACTCATCCGGGAGCCAGAAGAGTCTTTATCCCCCCGAGGATGTCCGTCCGAGTGACGAGAATCTGTTAGGATCCTCTGCCCAGTTTAGCTTCAGCAAGGGCGGAGCTGAGCCACGGGCGGCCGTGGTCCCTGCCGTCCAGCCCCTCCTTGTCCTAGCTGCTAAGTGGGGACTGACCGGGTGTTGTCGCGACAGCAGCCCTTCTCCTCTGGCCCAGCCCGCCTGGCTGGGGCCACAGCAGAGGCGGAGCGGGACTGGGCTTCCACCGCGACCCTAGGGGTGCAGCGCTGGAGAGCCGGGCAGGGCGAGACCAGAGCCGCGCTGTCGGAGCCGCTTGGGTCGGGCTGCTGCCAGGCCAGTCAGGGCGCCCAGGTTTGTAACTGGCGAAGTGCGCGAAACCCCACGACGCCCCGGACTGGACCTGAACCCCTCAGAGGCCGCACCCGGAAGCCGGGCTGGAACCTTGCACGAGCTGCCGCGGGACGAGCCCGCGCCAGCGCCCCGGCGCTGGAGACCTCTCGGCTCGAAAGCGGGTTCACTCGGGCCGCTCAGCGCTGCCAGGTAGAGGCACCACCGGAGCCCCCGGCCGGCCCCAACCCAGCCCCCCTCCCCTCACCCCCACCGAGTGGCCTCCCCGCAGGTCTGAAACCTCGCGCCCCCGCGCGCCCGCCGCCGTCTCCTCCCGGCGAGCTGTCGCTGATGTAACGAGGCCGGGCTCGCGCGCCGCTCTCCCTCCCAGCCAGGCTAAGTCCGTCCTCCCTTCCGCGCTCCGCACTGGGGCGCACAGCCGCGCTGGGCTGCACACAGGCACTGCTTCCAGAGCCCAGGGACGGATGGGCACGGCTAGGAAGGATTCTCCCGCGTCCCACCTATTCCGTGCAGAGTGAGTGAGGGAAAGCAGGCTTCCTTCCCAGAGCCAAGCGAGAGAACCGAGGGGGCAACTGCGGCCAAGATTTCTGAAGAGACTCAGACTTTCTGTCCCCATCCCGGAGGGGAGGCTGAACAAAGTCAGGTAACTTGGAGTCCCCAGTTGGTGTTTATGAGTCAAGGTTTGCAAAAGAGAGGGAGAAAAGGAGAGAGGGTAAGGTGGAAGGAAGAAGAGTTGTTGGCGGGTTGGGGGAAGGGGAGGGGAGGAGAGGAGGGAAGGAGGGAGGGAAGAAGAGCTGGAAGGAGGAAGAAACGGGGGAGGGGAGGGAGAAGGAGGGAGGGAAACAGAGAGAGAGAGAGAGACAGAGACAGAGACAGAGACAGAGACAGACAGACACAGAGAGAGAGACTGCATGGAAAACAGGAGAGGACAAAGACTGCTAGAGAGTTAGACAGGGTTGGTAGGTGTAACTTGAATTGGGTTTTCTTTTAATCCGTTGTGATTTCACCTCTAACAGAGGGAGGATCACTACTCCCTGGACAGCAGGCAGCCTCCACCTGGATGGAGTGAAAGATGAGACCTGATGACATTAACCCGAGGACTGGGCTGGTGGTGGCTCTGGTCAGTGTCTTCCTGGTCTTTGGCTTCATGTTCACCGTCTCTGGGATGAAGGGGGAGACTCTAGGAAACATCCCCCTCCTGGCCATTGGGCCAGCCATCTGCCTACCGGGCATTGCAGCTATTGCCCTGGCCAGAAAGACTGAAGGATGCACCAAGTGGCCAGAGAATGAGCTGCTCTGGGTCCGCAAACTGCCCTGTTTCCGGAAAGCCAAGGACAAGGAGGTAGTGGAACTACTGCGGACCCCTTCAGACCTTGAGTCAGGCAAAGGAAGTTCGGATGAGCTGGCTAAGAAGGCAGGCCTCAGGGGGAAGCCCCTCCCACAGGCGCGGGGTGAGATGCCCATGGCTAGCTCCATCACTACCCACACACCCACAGAGGAAGGAGAGTGCCAGAGCCTGGTCCACAGCGAGCGTCAGGAGGAGACATCCAGATACCTGGATGGCTACTGTCCGTCAGGCAGCTCTCTCACCTACAGTGCCTTGGATGCCAAGTGCTCAGCCTGGGACAGATCTGAGTGCCCTGAGCCAGAGGACAGCATCTTCTTTGTACCCCAGGACAGCATCATCGTTTGCTCCTACAAGCAGAACAGTCCCTACGACAGATACTGTTGTTATATCAATCAGAGCCAAGGCAGGTGGGACCATGAGACTATAGTCTAAGCTCTGCGTATAAGGGTTGCTGTGGTGTTGATGGAAACAGCTACAGCAGCTCCCAGTGGATGGAAACTGCTCTTCTCCAACATCCTTCACATTGTTAGAGACTGACATGGTATGTGATGGGTGTGTCAGCCTCCAGGGCCTGAAAGGCATGTAAATAGGCATGTTGGGGATACATATTTTAGGGAAGGGTGATGACAATAAAAGACACTAGAAAAGACAGAGAGTAGGAAAGGAAGCAGTTTCGTGTGTGTGTGTGTGTGTGTGTGTGTGTGCGCGCGCGCGCACGCGTGTGCGCACACGTGCACATATGTGTGTGTTAACAATTTATACAATGTAAAATGCCTTGTAAAATCACCCCAGAAATTGTTGAGCACCTGTAGAAAACAAGATCAATTTAGGGTGGGCTACAGATTCTAGGCGCCAAGTGATGCATGGCTTCTCACAAGGAAACAGAGCTGCTTTATGTCTGAAGAAATAAAAGAAAAAAAAAATCTAGTGCTCCATTATACAACATGATTTTTGTGTGGTAAAAAGCTGTTCACACTTGGTAATGACTGAAAGAAAAAAAATCAAAATAGAATCGGTAAGCCCTCCTCAGAAAGGGTAATTTTTGAAGAAAAGGAAGTCAAAAACAAAAGAAAAAAAATTTTTTAATTGTACAGCTTTCATGGAATTATCCTCTGGCCAATCATGGTTTCAAATAAAATAAGTGCGACCAGTTATGTGAAAAACTAATATTTTAGATGGCATGTTTTACTTCTTAAACTCATCACTTAAATTAATGTATTGGGTCTTTATCTGAAACTTTTAGCATTTACTATAATTTATGTACAATTTCCTTATCAGGTGCAAAATGACTTGATGTTATATCTTCATAGGTTGGAATTTACTTTAAATCAAAATAAAATGAACTTTACATATACATCTGTATCCACTATTCCTGGTATACTGGTAGCTGCTATAAACTTTTAAAAATCTGAGACACATGTTAACCCTGAACATTATGCAAAATTTTTAGGAAACCTCTGCAAGTACCATTATTTGTGAATTTGTTCAACATCTCACACAATATAAATGTCTGTGAAAAAGGGTTAACCTACCAAATTAAATTATAGCTCAAGTTTTATTAAGTTCTTCAAATCAATGACCTTTGAATGATAAAAGTGTATTTCATACTGCTTTTGCATCTGAGGGGAAAAAACCACTATTGTATCCTAAAATTTATTTCTCTTGCTCAACTACAATAGAGAAGACAGAGAACCAAAATATCATTTAACCCCCGTCATAGAAGCACATTTAATTATATATAGGGATGGCCATAGATTTCATCTTGAAGATGAGAATTATCTTGTATCCCTCAATGAACGATGGCTTTAAGTTATTAGATGGTTTCAGTCACTCCCAAAAGGTGAATTGAGGATAAAAATTTGGGACTTATATATGTCAACCCCAACTCTATAATTCTTTCATGAGTGTACTAATTCTTCTATCATAAAAATTATGCTCTTAGAAATCAAATTTTTCCGATCAAGTACAAGATCTAAAGTATATGGCTTTTTAATAGGGCTTAAATGTCAAAAAATGAGACATGTGATCTTGTGCAATTATCTCCTCATACCTCAGTTTCCTACTACATGAAAGGAAATGGGGAGTGGAACTGATTCGTACTGAATTATTGCTTTGATTTGTTCCCAGTTTGAGTATTCCAAAGGCACTTCATTTGTGGGCAAAAAGTGAGTTACAGTAATATGCATGCCAAAGTGATGCACTTTATAACCAAACTTACGTGACACAGATTGAGTTATTACTACTTAAAATAATTTTTATAGTTGCACAAAACCAGATGTGTTTGATTGCCAAATGTTATTTATTCAGTACAATACTTTCCTTGAAATAAAATAAAAAGTTAGGAGCAGCCTATTTCTGAGGAGAAGCTTTTAGATGTTGGGACAGCCCAAAGTAATATGACACACAATCTTGCAAAAATGTTATTGAATTTGGATTTTGGTTGTGAAGAGATAGTATCCTAAAACCACAATACTTTTTAATAATTCGAAAGCATTTTGAAACCAGGAAATACTATTTCTATAAAGGAGAAACTTTTGAATAACTCTTAGAAACCAAAACTTGCACTAATGTTTGCTACTGTTGACATCTTTAGAAAAGAAAGCAAGACAGGTGCTTAAAGAAGCAGTGAATCGAGAGGAATGGTTTGAGATTTGAAAAAGTTACTTTCTGATTTCTTGGAACCAGCTAAAACTCCTTCATATCACACACACACACAGATGAGTCCCTTTCTACCTACTAGTTTAGAGATATTACATAGTTTATCACATTTTCAAATTTTATTTCAAGAGTCTCTTAAAGTTTCTGCTACCTACTTAAGATACTGAAGGTATCTTTGTATAAATTTAAGGGAATACTTCCTGTGTTGAAATAATCATTTGTAAATGTTGGGCTGGAGGTTTAGCTTTGCTAACCAGAAAGAATAAAATGTGTGACCGTGTCATGTGTCAATTCTTAACACCTCATATTAGTAGCACCTTTTCCCATATAGAAAGGTAGCCTACTACCCCAAGTCAACACTTCTAACTACTATTCAGGGTGAAACTGCTGTTCTTTTGAACAAAAGTAAAAGGAAAGGAAAAAAAAAAGTATTTCTGCCCTTAGAGGCAAAAGAAACCATTCATTCCTATCAATAGTTTTAGAAAATTATTAACATTAATGTAGCATAATAGGCAAAAGGATTCTTTCTGGAAACCCTTAAGAACTTCCAAACTGGCATAAACTTAAAGAAGCATCATGGTTCCTTATTTTGCTGTTAATATAAATAGTCACTTCTGCTTGATTTTAAGTAGGCATTTTATCTTTGAATTTTCTCTGTTTAATTCCACTTCTTCTTTATTCCCACTTAGTAGGCACGTGAGTGCTCCTCCAAAACTACTTCTGCTAAGTATGAATCCAGCCAAAATAGCTGAGCCGTAACATATCAGACAGTTGTTTCAAGGTTTATTTTCCGTTACTATCATCTTGGCAAACAAATCCAGATATGTTAAGTTCAGCCTCTCTTCTAAACCGTGCTAATTAGCTTCCCTGGAAATATTTTCAGTATGAAAATCTTAATACCTATTAAGTTGGCAAACACAGGAAAGGAGGAAAGATTCATTCTCTTAATTTTTTCTCATTTATGAAATACAGTTTCCACTTATTAACATCTTTGCCTCAGTTATTTCATGGATTCGGTATTACCATTATTATTTTATCTCATTGAGTAAAATATTTTAAGACTTCACAATCCCAGTATCTTATATTTTATTTTAAAGAGTAAAAAAAAAATAGATGCCAAGACAAAAACAAAGCACCGTGAAATAATAAAAGAAATAGTACAGCATAGGAAACTAGCAAACATTATATTATATATTGTTACCACCAAATCTGTTGCTCAGACTAACAGATACAGGCATGTAAGCACAATCCTATTCTCTTAATAGAACTTTGTATTTCTATTTTGGCATATTTTCCACATCCCCTCCACATGTGCATGCAGCATATATATTAAAATGGTGTAGTTTTTCTTTTTCTTTTCTTTTTAAAGCATATCTTAAGCATGATTCAATGTTTCTATACATTATTCCTAATTAATATTTGTGTAATATGCCACTTTAGTGATGCTTCCTAATTAATTATACTGCTAGAGTTTTTAGAAATAGCTCAGAAGTCAAAAGACTCTAGGTTTGTCTTGCCTCAAACAAAGAATCAGGTGTGACAAGACAATAATGGTGCCAAAAAATTTATTTGAAAACTGCAGGATAAAAGAGTATAAGAAAAACCAGTTCTAGGCTGGCCAGATAGCTCAGCAGACCAAAGTGCCTGCTCAGGTAGAAAGCAGCAGCCAGGGTTTGGTCCCTGGCATGCTGTGCCAGCCCCACTCCTGGCAAACACTGAGAGGGCAATGGAGACAGCAAGATGGCACATGTCTGTAATCCCAGCACTTGGGAGGCTGAAAACAGAACCACTATGAGTCTGATCTACATAGCAAGACTCTGTAGACATTGTCCTAAATACATACAAAAATAAAAAAGCAGTTCTGCTGAGTACACGTAGACAAAACAAAGATTAAAAGAAAGTAAATACAAAGAATAAAAGTATATGATATATTCATAGACACCAAAGGCTATTGTGAAAACACACACAATAGCTGATTTTCATGATATCGTTTTTTTTTTTTTTTTTTAACTGTCCACATAGTCCTAGAGCTTGGAAGAAGTTCTACTTTCAGAGTCTTTGAGATGCCCTGGAATCTTGTGATCAACAGGACCTACTCATTTTCCCACCCAGCCTTGCCATGCCCTGTCTCCTATATCAATAACATTAATTGTTGTTGGGTGGCTTTATATGTTATTTTTCTGTTGTTGGTAACACTGCTGTGTTGTTTGCTACATGCCTGTAGAGATAAAAATATTTATGATTGAGAAGCTGTCTCCTATAATTCCAGCAGTCAGGAGGCTGAGGCAGGGTGATCATAAATTGGAAGCCCACTAGGGCAACTTAGCAAGATCCTGTCTCAAAACTTAAAAGGTGTTAGGATGGCCTGACAGTATAGCTCAAAGATAGAGTACTTACCTAGTACACATGAGGCCCTGGGTTCTACCCTTAGAGCCACATTAAAAAACAAGGATAGAAAGGCTGCTTCACTATAGAAGCTGAAGAAATATGTTAGAGTCAAACTATAAATATGTTGTTGTTCAGTCATCACACAGTAGGTGATGATATGATGCTATTGGCAGAAATATCCATCCATCAGGATGAAAACTAATAATTTTACTAGTATGATGAGTTATTTCCCCAGTTAAGATTTTTAAACATGTTTCTCCAAATGACAGTATAGCAGTGTCTGTCTTCAAAAAACACAATGTTCAACAAGCAAGTTTTAATCATTTTTAATATTCCTAAGCATTTTCTTATGGATCTTACAAAATATTTTATATCTTAATTATCTTAATTTCAGGAATTCAGTAGACTTTATCTATGACTTTTATTTATTTAATTTTAGTTTTATCTCTTCTGACTTCTCTGTATTTCACTTCCTTACTACAAAAACCAAGCTGAGGATGGAAATGTGGACAAATGTTGGCTCAGCCAAAACACTCAATAAAAAATTGAATTCTACTCAGTCTCATCCTTTTTAAAAAAATATATTTATTTATTTCTCTGTTTATTTATTTATTTATTTGTTTGTTTATTTATTTATTTTTGGTACCAGCGTTCGAACTCAGAACCTTGCACTTGCCAGGTAGGCACTTATACCACTGAGCTATCTCCCCTACCCTTAGTCTCTTATACTATTAACCTGAAAGTACTTAAACACTGTGTTAGTCAGTCTTCTGTTACTACAACAAAATATGTGAAATCATCAACTTTAAAGAGAAAGGTTTATTCAGCTTACAGTTGTGGAGGTTTTTATACACAGTCAAGAGGACCCTTGCTTTCGGGTCAGTGGAAAAACAGAACATCAGGGCAGAGGCCATGGAGCAGAGCAGAGCTATTCACCTCACAGCAAGAATGAAAGAGAGTCAGGGAAGGAGCTGCATTCCTCAGATGCCCTTCAAAGTCATGCCCCCAGAAAACCAGAAGATCTCTCAGTATCCCAGCTCTTAAGATGACCACCACCTCCCAACACCACCAAAATAGGGACAAAGCCTGTAACACATGAGTCTTTAGGGGCATTCAGATCCAAACTACAGCAAATATCACTAAGTCTAAGATCATTTCTTTGATTTCTTACCACCTACCACAGGATGCTCTCTAAGGGACCCAATAGAAATGAGTTCCTACAGACTGGGTGTTCCTCACCCAAAATTCTTGTAACTAGAAAGTGTTGCAGATTTTAGAGTTCACTGCATTTGGAATATTTACTTAGATTTTGTAAGTTGAGAATCCCTAATCTGAAATTCTCCAAAATCTAAAACATTTTTAATGTTATTTTTTAAAAAATAGAGCTAATCAAGTTGCACAGTACTGCTTAGACACAAAGATAGGTGAGCACTGGTATTTGATCTCTAGTCTTTGGAAATGTTCCTGGGTCTGATCCTGTCTAGGGATTGCTTCGTATTTCCCCTTTTATTCTTTCTCCTAACCCCAGATTAGAATTTACTAATTTGGTATCCTTGGTAACGGTACAAGGCTTTCCATGCTTTATCTCTAATAAGGTACAAAGTTACAGAATGAACCGGTTATTAAACAGAACATGGAGCTATTGTGTTTCTGTTTCCAAAAGGTTAGATATAAAAGATATTCTTGTAATTAACCACTTCCATATTTTTCATGGTAATGAACTATTGTATACAACTCTTCAGTCTGAGGCAAGGCCAGAAAAAAATATTGGGCTTTTGAAAATCATCCACGTATAACTCAATATGAAAAGGACAAGTAATTACCTTCCTTTTGAGTGATTCGACTACCTGACTTACCCTCCCATGCTGACCTCTGCCCACCCTCTCCCACATTCCCTTGGCTGTTCCTGAGTGTGCCCAACCACTCCCTTCCTGACCTTTGTCCCAGCCATTGTCTCTGTCAGCTCATTGAGAGAGAGGACCACATTTTATCCATCCTCCTTCATTGCGCTATTTAGTTACCCTCAGCATGCACTTCCCTTTTTATATTGAATATAGTCAGCAATTGTGTGGGTTAATAGGTTTCTATGGGTTGAGACCCAAGCTTTATTTAATGTATTGTTTCCTTGGAGAAACTACACCTTACATAACAAGAAGAAAAAAGATTAACTTTCCAGAACATTTTCATCTTGCTCCCCCAACAACTGACCTAATTCCCACCGCTTGCAACTCTACCCCATCCCTGCAATGAATCAGTGGCTGCATCAAACAAAAGCCAAGAACTCGTGATTTCTGAGGCATGTGACAGCCAACAGTTTGAATACCTGACAAGGAAAGAGGTGAATCAACGTGCTCAAGTTGACCTTGCAACTAGGTTAATAACATATAATTCCCCAGGTTTGACTGACACTTCTCTCTAGCACCTCTTTTCCTTTTTTTTTTTTTTTTTTTTTTTTTTTTGTCTTTTTGAGACAGGGTCTCGCTATGCAGTTGAGGCTGGTCCTGAGCTCACTTTTGTAGCCCAGGCTGGTCTCGAACTCGCA
Source organism: Myocastor coypus (assembly GCA_004027025.1). Taxonomy (NCBI): domain Eukaryota; kingdom Metazoa; phylum Chordata; class Mammalia; order Rodentia; family Myocastoridae; genus Myocastor; species Myocastor coypus. Next base: position 19,155 of record PVJA010031397.1, read on the forward strand.
CCAATCCTCCTGCCTTAGCCTCCCGAGTGCTGGGATTACAGGCGTGCGCCACCACACCTGGCTCCCTTTTTTCTTTTTGCTTAAGATAATTTTTTATTCTTTTCTAAAATTTCATGTAACTTTTTTTTATGTTGTTCAGTTTTTTTAACCAATTTTTTGTTTATAACTGGTTATTTGAACAACTAATTTTTTTATAATTTTATTATTTTAATAACAAATAACAATGAGACAGTTTCAAAACACATTAGTATGACAGCCATAACTAATACAATGTATATTAGTGCCTTCATAGTAGTTGTTCAGAATATAAGACACAGACATGATAACTTTTCTAAACAATATTGGTACAAATATTTCTTCTCATTGAGCTAAGATAAAGTAGTTGTATGCATAGTCCAATATTCCATAATAGTAGTAGGCTATCAGCACAACTGGCAATGTGGGCAGCTATTGACTTGAGTCCTTTACAGGTCAGCATACTCATCTAGTTTTACTTTTTGTGCATCATGATGATTAAGGCCAAGTTAAAGCAAGACCTATATAACAAAACATATGACTTTTGTATCTGGCAAAGTCAGCCAAATCCCTTCAGAATTTACCCTGAAACCAGGTACAGAATTTTATGGAACTTTTGTCAGTGCCATCCATCTGGATGAGTCATGACCATTGTTTTGGAGGTATTTTTGTTTATGTTTTTTTGTTTTCTATATTTAAGACAGGGTCTACAGAGTCTTCAGGGTCTCACTACGTAGATCATATTCCTAGTGATTCTCTGTTTACAGCCTCCTAATTACTGGGATTATAGGTGCACACCATCACACTCAATCTCAGTCACAGTCTCAATGTCGTGGGGATGGGGCCAACACTCCACATCCAGGGAGTGAACCTCAGCCACTGCACTCTGTCTAAGCAGGTGCTTTAGTCCACTGAGCTATCAGGCCAGGACCTCTCCAGTAATTCTTAACAGGACTTGCAAGACAACTAAGTATTCTCTGATTCAGTATTGGGAACCTGACCAACCAACCTTCACTCCTATCCCCAGTGAAGTTGCCACTCTCCATAAAGACTCTTTTTCTGTGTGTGTGTGTTTGCTTTTTTTTTTTTTGTCTTTTTAAGACAGGGGCTCACTATGCAGTTCAGGCTGGCCTTGAGCTCACTTTTGTAGCCCAGGCTGGTCTCGAACTCACATTGATCCTCCTGCTTCCGCCTCCCAAGTGCTGGGATTACAGGAATGCGCCACCATGCCAAGCTCCATAAAGACTCTAAGACATAAGATGCTCAGAGACTGGGAGGCAGAGAAACCCTGGCTCATTCAAGAACAAAATGCTGACATTGTTCAGTAATTCCCATAATGGATATTTGAGGCCAGTCTTAATAACTTCCAACATTCATACAGTATTTTGTTTTGTTTTGTTTTTACTTTTCTTTTAAGAAAGGGTTTTTAAACTTTATTTATTTATTTATATTATGGCCAGCTCAACTTGCCCTGGGGGTGAGGCTGGCACAGCATGTGGTGCTGAGGATCGAAACACAGTCCCTGAAATTGCTTAAGCTTGCCTAAGGAAGTGCTTTAGACTGCTAAGCTATCTCATTGGCCCCTAAAACAGGGTTTTGATATGAACTCAAGCAGGTCTTGAACTCACTTTATAGCCTAGCTTGGCCTCAAAAATCACGGTGATCCTCCTGCCTCTGTCTCTGGATGCTGAGATTACAGATGTGTGCTATCACACCCAGCTTTTTGTGTGTTTATGTGTGCTGGGATTGAATTCAAGGCCTTTCACTTGTGTAGTAAAAGCTCTACCACTGAGCCACATACTCAGCCTCAACCCATACCGTTTATCCTGGAAATTTCCCTACTATCTGCCTCGGTAAAAATGGTATTTAATTTGAATAACTTTTTCTGGACCATAGAGTTTATCAAGGTCTCTTTTAACAACAGCAAGGAAGATATCTTTAGGTAGTGCAGGAGACAGTGAAGAATTAGAGGCACAGAAGGAAGAGCTAACAAATCCTAATTAAGCTAGTTATTGTTGTGGTATCCACCTCTTGACACACCTACATCACCATTTTTCATCTTTACTTTCAAAGCAAATGCTAAAAATAAACTGAGGAGATAAGCCAACAAAAAATTTTAAATATAAACAGCAAATAAGAAAAATGATAGAAAATTTTGGCATATTTAAATGCCTAAGAATATTTTAAATGCACATAATTTAAACGTATATTCCAATAAAGAAAAAACATGACTAGAAATTCATTGCTGGGCATAGTTGTTAGATACAAAGTAACATTTGGTAAACAAAATCAAATCAGTGTTTTTAAAGTACTCAATAACACATTAAAAATACAATAAAAAATTAAAATAATATAGAATGAGTGAATAAAATTAGCTAAATTATTAGCTATACAAGTGTTATGGTTTATGTCTAGTTGTCCCCCCAAAGCCTCATGCAGTCATGGGGCAGAGACTTCTATAGATTGAGACTTGACCCATGATCCTTGGGATTATGTGTTTTAAGTGTTTCTGGGAGTATGAGTGTAGCCTAAGGCGGATAGGCTGAGGTGGAGAGCCTGATTGTAATATAAAGACAGACAGAGGGACAGACTATGCTGTTGCTCTCCGCTCCCGTGGTTGGTTGGTTGCCTCTGTCGCCATTGCTACTGTTCCACCACCATGAACTGCTGCTCTCTGCCATGTGCCACTCAGCCTTGGAGCGGGCCAAGTATAGACTGCAACCTCCAGTAACTGTGAGCTAAATAAACCTTTCTTTCCTTGATTTTGGGTGTCGGGTATTTGTCCCAGCAATGAGAGAAAAGTAACTAGGACAGAATTTGGTACCACAGGAGTGGGGTCATTGTTGTGGCTATACCTGACAATGTGGATTATAAGCTTTTGGAAATGGCTTATGGGGGGCCTGGTGGGATGGCTCAGTGGTCTAAAGCCCCTGCTTGCGAAAGCTTGGGCGGCTTCAGGGACCACGGTTCGATCCCCAGCACCACATGCTGCGCCAGCCCTGCCCTTGGGGCAGACTGAGCCGGCCATAAAAATGAGTGAATAAACAAACAAAAGTTCTGAAACAATAAATAAATAAATAAATAAATATTTTTTAAAAAGGAAATGGCTTATGGGAAGAGATAGGAAAGGCTCAGAGATGTTGGCTACAAGCGAAGTACTGGAAAAGCTTCAGCTGTTCTGTAGAGGAGATTCTGGTCAGAGCTCAGACTAGAAGACTGGCTTGAAGCCTGGGTATGAAGAATGGCTTAAGAGCAGAGATTGGAAATGTTTGGAGAGGTCCTCTACTTGTGAAGAGCTGAAAAAGCCTCAGCAGTTCTGTAGGGGAGATTATGGTCAGAGCTTAGACCAGAAGACTGACAGAAGGCCTGACTGTGAAGACCAGGTTAAGGAGGTTTCTGCTGGGGAAAAGGACAGCATTGGTCAATGGACTTCAGATCATTTGTGCTATGGATTGGCTGAAAGTATGTCAGAATTTTGCTCATGCCCGGAGACTTTGCCTAAGACTGTGATTAAGCATGGTGGACTGATTAATCTTTCAAGAGATATTTCAAAGCAGCAAACTATTGGGGCAGTGGCATGGTTGTTATTGGCAGCTTTTAGCCAGATTTATGTTGAAAATCAAGAGCAAAGAGCCAAGAAGGATAATTTAAAATGTGAGTTTGGCCAGAAAGGAAGCACCAGGAGAGCAATGGACTGCAAAGATGGAGCTAAAAGGATCTGCAGTACTGGGAAGGAACCAGAGAATCAAAAGGATGGCCTGAGGACATCACAAGAGATGGCAGCCCTCCACCTTTTGCAACTCCAGAATTGCAAAGGAAAGAGGCTTTGCCTTGAGAAGAAAGCCACAGCGACCCAAGTACCAGAATGGCGGCAGCGGCCAAACCAAGTTCCAAAATGGTGCTGGCATGGAGAATTTGTTTTTCAGAATCAAAGTCAGAGTGTTCATCAACCCAGGCACTCCACCGCTACAGTGAAGAGAGGACTGGCAGCAGACCTTGGCATCATCCACGTGACATGGGTTTTAGTCACATTCAGAATACAAGAGTTGTTAAGAAGGATTCCACCTCGATTTCAGAAAAAGGCCTGGAAGGCCAGGCAGTGTGCCCCTGAGAGGGCAGTGTTGTGAAGCGGAGAGTGAGAAGCCTATTCAGCTGAAACCCTGGAAGTTTGGAAAAGCCAGGAACGTGGATCATGCAAAGAGGGAGCAATGCCAGCCTAAGAGGGAAGCCATGGAAACTACCACTCTTGGTGGAGCTGCATGGAAATTCAGTGTTTCGCAAACAGTTCGCAGACTGTTTTGAATGCTCCAGTTGGAACTATGAGATTTAATGTTTACCCTGCTGGGTCTTGGACATGTGTTGGTCTCAGTGTTTTTTTTTTTTTTTTTATTACCCTGTTGTTTGCAACTTTTGGAGTGCTAATGTTTATCTTATGCCTTTGAATGTTGGATATGTTTAACTTCTCTGTTGTATAGAGGCTCACAGTTGAGAGTTTGCCTTGGATCTTGGAGGAGATGGGATTCGAACTTTTCAGCAATGCTGAAACTGTTGGGACTTTCGCAACTCTTCCAGATGGACTAAAATGTTTTTTTGTACAAAGGGATATGCATGCGACTTTGGGGGTCCAGGGGTGGAATGTTATGGTTTAGGTCTAGTTATCCCCCAAAAGCCTCATGCAGTCATGGGGCAGGGACTTCTATATATTGAGACTTGATACATGATCCCTGGGATTATATGATTTAGTCCTGATCTAGAGTTTATAGCAAAATGTAACGCTAAAACTATTTGGAATACATGTCACTCTTGTCTTTTTGATATGTACTGCTCCTGGTGTAAACTCAGTTACTGTCATTCTCTCAAGAGTAGTACTTGAAAATAAGAGACTGGGCCAAATAGCATATTCTTGACAGGCTACAATTTTGTATTTCCTTGAATTTCCAAATATCTGTGTCAAAATTGTGTAACTGCTTATATCACATTGTATGGAAAGTTATTAAAATATCAATGATGGTCAGAAAATATCATTTCCAAGCTAAGTCAAAGATATTTGATACTCAGAAAGCCAGTGATGATAAGCTCAAGTACCTATGTTATAGAGTAATAGTATCACAAAGCTTTTCTGCTGGAGGGTTAAGAATGTAAGTTAACAGACCAAAAATTGGAGAAAGAGAAGGGCTATAAAGATAGCCACTATTTTGGCCCTAGCCCTTCAAGGTCAATAAAGACCCAGGATATAAGAGAACCTGTGCTGTAGTATCCTATCAGAGGTGTCCCAAATTTTCTCATCAAGGAGATTATGGGACCTCAGAGGAAAGGGATGAATGAACTATAGTGCGTCTAAGGAGAGTCACCCAAAGAAAAACATTATCTCAGGCTTTCACAGAAAGCAAAATGGCCAAGCAATGGCTGTGACTCGTCCCAAAGGCTGACACTAACAACATTTCTACAAAGTACTGTCTATGGTCCCAAACTTAATCCTGAGGGGATTTGGCCCTGGAAGATACAAAAAAAAAAAAAAAATGAATATTTTGTTATACAGGTCTTGCTTTGACTTGCCCTTGACCACCCAGCAAGAAAAAAAAAATCTTTAATTACAATGCATGAATCGCAGAGCTAGATTGGTGAGATGAGCTTTAGGAGGCTTAGATTCAATAGCTTCCAACATCACAACCTTCACTGGTGGCCCACTACAATTGCAGAACATTTGACTGTGTATGTATCTGCTTCCTCTTAGTCCAAAGAGAAATATATTCTTTTTTTTTTTTTTTTTTTTTTTTTTTTTTTTTT
>PVJA010031398.1:0-24919 GCA_004027025.1 Myocastor coypus
GATGGCACTTGCCTGTAATCCCGCTCTGGAGAGGCTGAAAATAGGAGGAGCAGAGTCCAAGCTGCACAGTGAGACCCTATACCAAATACATTTTTTAAAGTATTTAGAAAAACTTTTAAAAAAAAATTATAGATGACAGGACCTTAAAAAATATCTGGTGTTTTGCTAACTTCCAGTTTTCTTTTCCTGCTTCTAAGGCATTATTACTTTCTTAAGCAAGGTGTGGTGATATAAACCTGTAATATCAGCTATTCAGGATACTGAAGCAGAAGGATTCCAAGTTTAAGACCAGCTTAGGGGGCTGGGGAGATAGCTCTGTGGCACAAGTGCAAGACTGGCAAGTGCAAGGTCATGAGTTCAAACCCCAGTCCCGCAAAAAAAAAAAAAAAAAAAAAAAAAAAAAAGACCAGCTTAGGCAACCTAAGGAGACCTTGTCTCAAAGTAAATAAAAAGGGCTAGGGCAGTAGCTTGGTGCTTGCTCTCTGGGTTCGATCCCTAGCACAGCAAATATAAGAAAAGAAAAAGCTTTCTTAAAGGACAATAAAAATCTTTCCTAGCCGGGCGTGGTGGCGCATGCCTGTAATCCCAGCACTCGGGAGGCTGAGGCAGGAGGATTGATGCAAGTTCAAGACCAGCCTGGGCTACAAAAGTGAGCTTAGGACCAGCCTCAACTGCATAGTGAGACCCTGTCTTAAAAAGACAAAAAAAAAAAAAATCTTTCCTGTTCAGACCTGGAGGCAGAAATAATGAGTCCTGTGTGTGCTCTATTATACACATGTCCCAGGTGACATGTAGCTATGGCTATCATGCAACCTTTAATATCTGTCAGACAGCACCCACTGAATGAAAGAGAGATATTAGCAGAGATCTAGATTTGTAAATCCTTAGTGAAGAGGTACATAAATACACCTTGCAGCAGAGAACACAGATGTCTGTCATTCCAAGGTAAACTCTATATCTAATGGCAGGAAGTTAAGACAAAAGAGAAGAAAAACAAACATCTCACCAATAAAGGATGACAACGGTATCTAACCTTGAAAACTTCCAAGTCACAGACAATGCATAAATATAATCTCCCCATAAATGCTTCAAAAACCTGAAAATGTCTAGTTAGGCCTCTGCAAAATCCTTACAAAAACATCTATTTTAAAACATTCTACTTTTCCTTGACAGCTGTATGCTTCTTTGTTCTACCAGCCACAGTGCTTAGCACAAAGCTCACCATGAAGCATCTTCTCAGTAATATCAGCCAAACTAAATTTAATACAGCTTGATAAAATATATATGCAGTACATTTGGTATTTTTGTTTTCAATGTTCTTGTTTCCTATGAAAGATCTCTAATGCTTTTTTTTTTTTCTGTTTTAGTATTAAGTTACCAGCCAGCAGAGTGTAAATCACACTAGCCTTAGTAGCAAGAATAGGACTTCTATGCTAATACCTGATGGATACACTGTAATATCAATTCTATCAATGAAAGTACAAAGAAGCTAATTGTTTGAAAATCCCTATAGTAGTCAGAGATATTCTAATCAAGATATATGTGAATCATTCACAGTAAGTAGTAATATAATAAAGTATTTCCCTGGCATTCTTCACAGTGATATAGAGGCTGCAGAGCTATCTCACCAGCCCTAAGCTTTTTCTTATTGTATTTTAAAATTTAAGTGCAAAGGGGCCAGGGAGATAGCTCAGGGGTATAAGTGCCTGCCTGGCAAGTGCAAGGTCCTAAGTTCGATCCCCAGTTGGGGGCAGGGGGAGATTTAAGTGGAAAACAGCCTGCCTGTGCACCACTTACTCCCACTGCCCAGACACTACCACCACTAAGGAATTTCACACCCTTTTTTCTTTTGAAGTAAAGAGGATCAAACTTGGGACCTTGCATGTGGCAAGCAGGCACTTAAGGTGCAGAGCTGTATCCCCAGACCTACACCATTTTATTATTTTTTATTTTTTTCTTGTTTCAGAACTTTTGTTTGTTTATTTCTTTTTATGGCCAGCTCAACCTGCCCTGAGGGCAGGGCTGGCGCAGCCTGTGGTGGCGGGGATGGAACCACGGTCCCTGCAGCTACCCAAGCTTTCCTAATCAGGCGCTTTAGACCACTGAGCCAACCTGCCGGGCCCCTACACCATTTTATATATACACATCTACATGACATCACAGACAGACACACAAGTGTACACTGTTCCCCATATGCCTCTGTCTTTGCAATATATGGAGGATATCTTTACAAATATAGAAAGATTTAAGCCTTCTCTTTGTAATGCCTACAATAATGACACACCATAATTTAACTAGTTATCTATTAGTAAACCAGTAGGTAACTGTCAGCTGTGTTTTGGGTAACCTACTCCATCATAATGTCACAGTGAACGTCCCAGTATACTAGTATTCTTTTTCAATATTTGTCTGCAATTTCTAGAAGTAGAATGGGGGGGCTGCTTCCAGTGCTGGTGTCAAACTCAAGGGTGCTCTACCACTGACCTACATCCCCCATTCCTTTTATTTCGAGACAGGGTCTGCTCAAACTGGGCTCAAAGCCGCCTGCCTAGGGCAGCCGGGTGGCAGGTGGGCAGCGGGAGACAGGAAGGGGACCTGCTGGACTTCAGGGAGGGCCAGACAGGGGAGACAGAGACAGGGAAGGTGATGGAGATCTGGGATGCCAGGCACAGAGGCCAGTGTCAAAGGCTAGGCTGGGCCTCCGAGCCCTGCTGCCTGCTCAGCCCGCTTGGGGGCCCTGAAGCTGCTGCTGGATCTAGCTGGGCCTGCAGCTCAGCAGCACAGGGTCCTCCAGGCCCAGTGGCAGGGCCCAGGAGCCTCCATGGAGAAGGCTCTGAGGTAGCTCTGCTGGTCTCCTGCCGTGGGGAGACCTTGTGGCCCTCGCTCCTGTCCTCTGCTGTGCAACCCGGCGCACCCACTGTGTCCCTCTGGGCCTCAGTTTCTCTATCTGTCAAATGCTGTCAAAGACAACAGTAATGTTCGTAGGGGCTGGTGAGATAGCTCACAGGTCTAAAGCACCTGTTTAGGCAACCGCAGGGAACATGGTTCGATCCCTGGTACCACATGTTGTGCCAGCCCCACCCCCCAAGGCGGACTGAGCTGGCCATAACATAAAGTTAAAAAAACAAAAACAATATCCCAGTACTTGGGAGGCTGAGGTAGGAGGATCAATGTGAGTTTGAGACCAGCCTGGGCTACAAAAGTGAGCTCAAGGCCAGCCTCAACTGCATAACGAGACCGTGTCTTAAAAAAAAAAAAAAAAGACCAATAAATAAATAAATAAATAAATAAATAAAAGCTGCCTGCCTCACTGCTCCAAGTCCCTGGAATTATAAACCACAGCCCCTAGATAGAGTGAAACTTCAGGCAAAAAGGGACACTACCTAATTTTAGTATACAGAGCCTTAGTGTCCTTCAAAAAGAGTGTTTGCATCCCATTACTTTCTAACTACCATCATAGGAGCAGACCTGTTTCCTCATACTTTCAGCAACACTGGTATTAAATCTTTTGAAGTGAAACAGTTAAGCTTGCAATCCTACCTACCTGCCTCATTGCACCTCAAATTATCTAGTGCTCTTTTTCACTCAAACTGTTCACCAATCAAATTCCAGTACTGGTGAGGTCACCTAAGGGGAAAGCAACAGGCATTCTTTTCACAAGCAACTATTCTACTGACTCTTCTTTCTCCCTAACACAACTCTGAATGTGGCCATGAGTCATGAACAAAATCACAGAGATGAAGCTTCTTTCATTACACTTTCAGAGACATGAGCAGCCAATTGGATCTCAATGAAAAAAGGTTAATTCCAGAATTTATGCAGAAAAAGCTAAAAATAAAGAATTCAGTTTGATATGGCATAATATAATAAAATTACAGGGCTGGGATATAGCTCAATGGCACAGCACCTGCCTGGTAAGTGCAAGGTCCTGAGTGCACTTCTAAATCTACACCCCAAACAAGATGTGAGGTGAGTTTCTGTCTCAGATAGATGGATCTTATATTTTAAAACAGCCCATTACTCCAAACTACTTTTCCTACTACAGCAAATAAAATCAATTTTTTTCATAAAAGAACCGCACACATCGAAAACACTACTGGGCGTAGTGGCACATGTCTGTAATCTCACCACTCAGAAGGCTGAGCTCACAGGAGGATCAGCATCAATGGAAGTTCAAAGGTAGCCTGGGATATACATTGAGAGACCCTGTCTCTAAACAACAAAAACAGGGCCCAGCGGGATGGCTCAGTGGTCTAAAGCGCCTGTTTGGGAAAGCTTGGGCGGCTTCAGGGACCGCAGTTCAATCCCCGGCACCACATGCTGTGCCAGCCCTGCCCTCGGGGTGGGCTAAGCCAGCCATGAAAATGAGTGAATAAACAAACAAAGGTTCTGAAACAAGAAAAATAAAATAAAATAAAATAAACAACAAAAACAAAAAGGCAGATATTCTCACTGATGTAGTGACACAAGCCTATAGTCCCAACCACTTAAGAGGCTGAAGCAGGAGGATTGCTTGAACCCAGCATTTTAAAAGCAGCCTACAATATATAACAGTATCCGTCATTATCAAACAAATAAAACAAATGAACAAATATTCACTGGTGAACATGCTAGTTAACAAAAGTCACACAAAGGTGAGCATCTGACTGTCATCTTCCAAGGACAATTAAGAGTTCACTTCACCGCTGAAAAGGAACCAGTAATATGAGCTTAAAACAATGCGATATGCTCAATAACAGCACTATTATAACTATAAAATTCAAAACTAAATAACCACATGCTCAGAACTAATAACACCATGTGATACTCAGTCTGATGAAGTCACACAGCTCCTGAGCTCCTTTTTTTTTTCAGGACCAGGGTTTGAGCTCCTTCCTTAAAGAGTGCTTTTTTATTCAAGAACCAAGATCTCATAATATGTAAGTCCTAAATCCTAATGATAAGAATGAGTTCATGTGTTTGAATCTCACCTATGATCATTTACATGGGCAAGTCATTTGACTTCTCTGTGCCTTGGTATCCTCAGTATACAAAGGGAGCAGCACTAAATATATCTTAGGGTTCAGCAAAGGTCATGTTTACTATTAGCATCATTACTCCATGAAGAGGATCCTCAGATTTAACAGGGCACATTTATTAGTTTCACCAACTGTAGTTTTTAAACTCTAAAGCTGTAATTACACCTCTTGTATCTTGCAAAGTGTCAAGCACATTATAATTTTTTAAAATTGTTTTATTTTATTTTTTTCTTGTTTCAGAACCTTTGTTTGTTTATTCATTTATTTTTATGGACAGCTCAGTCTGCCCCGAGGGCAGGGCTGGTGCAGCATGTGGTGCTAGGGATCGAACCGTGGTCACTGAAGCTGCCCAAACTTTCCCAAGCAGGTGCTTTTGACCACTGAGCCATCCTGCCGGGCCCCCACATTAGTAATTTTTAATCTGTAATATACTTAAGTAGTTAGCATACTGATGGTAGCAACTACCACAGAGGTAGTTTTACATCTGTAACTTGTTCAGAAGACAGCATCCGCCCCTAATTCCTGCAGGCACAACCTGTTCTTTTTTTTTTTTTTTTTTTTTTGACTTTTTGAGACAGGGTCTCGCTATGCAGTTGAGGCTGGTCCTGAGCTCACTTCTGTAGCCCAGGCTGGTCTCGAACTCGCACCAATCCTCCTGCCTCAGCCTCCCGAGTGCTAGGATTACAGGCGTGCGCCACCACGCCCGGCTACAACCTGTTCTTAACTTTTTAAATTGCCAATCGAGCCAGGCACAGCAGTACACACCTCTAATCCCAGCATCCTGGAAGGCTAAGGCAGCAGGATCTTCATTTCAAGCATAGCCTCAACTTAGCAAGACCTGTCTCAAAATAAAAACTAAAAACTAAATTTATAAATAAGGTGGGAGGGCTAGGAAGAAAGCTCAGTGGTCTAAGTGCCTGCCTGGCATTTCAAGGACCAGAATTTGATCCCCACTACCACACACTGGTGGGGGGAACCAGGCCCGAAACCAGCCATGGTGGTACACCCCTGTAATCCTAGCACCAGGGAGACTAAGATAGGAAGACCATTATTCACTATGAGTCAGAGCTGTGTAGTAAGACCCTGTACCAAACAAATAAACAAACAGGGCTGGTGAGATAGCTCAGAGGACTAAGCTCCAAGACCAGGACCAAGATCTGATCTCCGGCATCACATGCCACACCAGCCCTGGGGCACACTGAGCCAGCCATTGAAATGGGTATGGTGGTGCACACCTGTCATCCCAGAACTGGTGAGGCTGAAAACAGGAGGATCACTATGAGTCTACACTATGTAGTGAGACCAAATGCATAAAAACTAAATAAAAATTTTTAAAAAATAAAAATAAAGTGGGGTGTAGCTCAGTGTAAAGTCCCTGGTATTAATTCCTGATATGGGAGATCAAAGGTTAGCTGAGTGCTGAGGGTATACCTTGGTAGTAGAACATTTATCTAGGATAGGCCAAACCCCTGGGTTTGATTTCAGCACTGAAAAAAAGGGGGAAGGGCATCAGAACACAAAAAGTTCCATGTAAATCCTAAATGAGTAAAATATAATTTTAGACTCTTACTGGACTAAAGTGAATTAAATAGTTTGTTCCACAAAACCCATCGCACTAGTTGACAAAAGGAAGGCTCTGTAAGATTGGGTAAAGGCTCTAGAGTACAGCAAACCTAAGTTTGAAGCCCAGCTCCATCATGTCATGTAAACAAGCCAGTACCTACCTCAGGTAGATGGGGAGACTGATCCTTGCTAGAAATCCAGAAACTATCTGCAGACTAATTCAATCAGAGTCTTCATTCTACCAAGACCTCCCAATGGTCAGCACACATATCAAAGTTTGATAAGCACTAACCCAGGGCAAGTGAAACTGTTTTCTACCTCTTTTCCCTTTGCATTGACAAAATTGGAAATGATCACATTTACATTAGAGTAGCTGAGGATTAACAGATGCCAAATATTTACCAAGATTTTACCAAAAAATGTTGTTACATTTAATCTTCTCAATCACCTTACCATGTATTTTTTCCACCATAAATATAAAGACAGCAAGGCATGCTGATTCAACCTACACTTCGTAGACTGAAGCAGGATTCCAAATTCAAAGCTAGCCTAGACATGTATCAAAATAAAATTTTAAGAAGCCAATCATTGTAGTATGCACCTGTAATTCTGGCCCTGCAGAGGCTAAGGCAAGAGAACTGCTGTGAGTTCAAGACCAGCCTGGGCTACATAGTTAAGACCTTGCTCAAAATAAAGGAGGGAGAGATAGAAGAACTTAATGACTGTATAGTGCTTGCTTATAGTCCTAGATTCTATGTACCAACTACCCCACACACATACACACAAAAATGTAAGAACATGCCAGGTCACAGCACACTCCAAAATCATTGTTGGTGAGTGTCTTCTGATTCTCATTAGTCCTAATAGCGTAAACAATCTGATGCATGAAGGACAGAGTGGGCATGAGAGCTGTGAAGGAGAGAACTCTTGTACCAACAGGACTTGAGAAAAAAGTATGAAACACATACAAAATTACTTATGCCAGGCCTGGTGGCGCATGCCTGTAACCCTAGCACTTGGGAGGCTGTAATAGGAGGATTGGTGTGAGTTTGAGACCAGGCTGGGCTACAAAAGTGAGCTCAAGCCAGGCATGGTGGCTCACACCTGTAATCCCAGCACTCGGGAGGCTGAGGCAGGAGGATTGGTGCGAGTTTGAGACCAGCCTGGGCCACAAAACTGAGCTCAAGGCCAACCTCAACTGCATAGTGAGACCCTGCATCAAAAAGACCAAAAAAAAAGAGCTCAAGAACAACCTGAACTGTGTAGTAGCAAGACCCTGTCTCAAAAAGACCAAAAAAAAAAAAAAAAAAGGACTCTACTTATGCATGAAATGATACAGTTGTGCTTATCTTGAATTAGTTTTTTAATTAAATTAGTAAAATTTATAAGATACATGCTAGGGCCCGGCGGAATGGCTCAGTGGTCTAAAGTGCCTGCTTGGGAAAGCTTGGGCGGCTTCAGGGACCGCGGTTCAATCCCCGGCACCACATGCTGCGCCAGCCCCGCCCTCAGAGTGGGCTGAGCCGGCCATAGAAATGAATGAGTGAACAAGCAAAGGTTCTGAAACAAGAAAAAAATTTAAAAAAAAAAAAAGATACATGCTAAAACAGATCAACTAACAATGGCCAAACATCATGTAAAAGGCCTTAACATGATGCAGAAATATGGCTATATTCTAGGTTTATTAGGTATACAAAATCAGCCAAGGAGTACCTTAAAAGAATCTGAAATTCTATGATACATCTTCTACAAGATGGATTTCCATGTTTTCCAGCATTACTTGAGAGTAGTAATATTCCAGAAGAGTATGTGAAACAAATGTTTAGAACCATAGTTGTTCAGTAGCTGAGGATCAGTAAAGAGTGCTTGGTCCCCAACCATTGCCCCTCCCCACCGCAAAGAAGTTAAAACAAGAAAAGCTCCCGCAAGTTCTAAGAGTATTAGATTCAAACAAATCTTAAGTGAATCACTAGTTTCACCCACCCAGGCAAACAATATCACCGATATTATATGTCACATTTTCCCTCTCTCCCTTCTCAGCCTCACTGGTCATCTTTCATCTACTCAAACACAGCAAGCTGTTTTTCTCCTCAGAGCCTTTGCTAGTTAGTTATTCTTCTGACTAGCCTGACTTCCCTGTTTCTACAGATAGCTTACTTCTTCCTGTCCTTCAGGTGTCTTAAATGTCACTTCCTTATGTCAGTCTGGTCATTTACAAGTACATATTTATTTTTTTAAAACTTTATTTATTTATGTTATGGCTGGCTCAGCCTGTCTCTGGGGTGGGGCTGGTACAGCATGTGGTGCCAGGGATCAAACCACAGTCCCCGCAGTTGCTTAAGCTTGCCTAAGCAGGTGCTTTAGACTGCTGAGCTATTTTGCCAGCCCTAAAGTACCTATTTAGACAGACTCCCAATTTTTAAAATGACATCTGCATTTATATATCCTCAATTATTTTCTATCCCCAGCCTGTTATCTGCTCCTTGTAGGTCTTACCATGAGCAAATTTTTTTTTTGTTTTTGACACAGGGTCTTGTTATATATAGTTGAGGTTGTAGTCTAGGCTGGTCTTGAACTCATGGCAATCCTCTTGCTCCAGCCTCTTAAGTCCTAGGACTACAAGTGTGTACCACCATTTCTGGCCATGAGCACCAATCTGTTTATATCCTCACTCATCTCCAATAAAATTCAAGTTCCAAGTAGAACCTTGACTAATTTGTTCTTTCTTTTGACTCTCAGCCCAGTCCCTGGACTATAGCAGGAACTCAACAAAAAAGTTAAATGGCTGCGCATGGTGGTGTACACCTATAATCCCATCACTCCAGAGGGTAAGGCAGGAGGGTCAACATAAATTCAAACCCAATGTAGGATACACAGTAAATTCAATGCTAGCTTGAACTACGTAGTGAGGCCTCAGTGGATTGTGATCGTCCTGATCCTCCCACCTCAAGTCTCTGAAGTGCTGGGATTAGAGGCATGCAATACCATGCAAAGCAAAAATAAAAGTTTTAAAATGAAAAGGAGGGGCCTGGCAGGATGGCTCAGTGGTCTAAAGCACCTGCTTAGGAAAGCTTGGGCGGCTGCAGGGACCACGGTTCAATCCCCAGTACCACAGGTTGCGCCAGCCCTGCCCTCAGGGCAGGCTGAGCCAGCTATAAAAATAAATAAACAAACAAAAGTTCTGAAACAAGAAAAAAAATAAAGTAAAATAAAATAAATTCTAAAAATAAAAAATAAATAAATAAAATAAAATGAAAAGGAAAACAATTTGTGTAACAGTACTGAAAAACACACAGACAGACACACACACACACACACACACACACACACTCTTTCAGAATATAATATGGTTTCCTGGGACAGGAAGGAAAGCAACTAGAACCCCTTCCTGACTTCTCACCAATATATTATACAATAAAGTTGTTTGAAAGATATTGAAGTGTTCTTTTAAGACTTATTCTAATATATAGTAGAACATATATTCTACTATATATTAGAAAAATTATATATATATATATATATTTTTTTTAAATATTTATTTATTTTGTGGAACCAGGGATTGAACTCAGGCCCTTGGCACTTATTCTACTAAGCTATCTTCCCAGCCCCAGGACTTACTTACTTACTTACTTTCTTTCTTTCTTTCTTTCTTTATTTTTGCAGGACTGGGTTTGTTTGTTTTTTTTTGTCTTTTTGAGGCAGGCTCTCACTATGCAGTTCAGGCTGGCTTTGAGCTCACTTTTGTAGCCCAGGCCGGTCTCAAACTTACACTGATCCTCCTGCCTCAGCAGGAGCGTGCGCCACCACACCTGGCTCGGGACCGGGGTTTGAACTCATCACCTTGTACTTGGCAGGTGGGCACTTGTGCCACAGAGCTATCTCCCCAGCCCCACAAGACTTACTTTAAATGTTTAACCCTCACTAAAAATCCACAATCCGTGATGCTACTTTTAGATGGATTTTCAGGGCAGTTTAATGTCTAATATCAGTTTGGAGAAATATTACTAACATTTATACTCTCAAGTTCAATACTCAAGTCTATGTAGATCCTCTGAGACTTATACTCAAGTCTATGTAGATAGCACAGTCCTAGTCTCCTAGTGCCACTGAGTTAGTAACTGAGTTGGAAGAGTTGCTTAATGGTTTGCCATCATCAAAAACTATTTATCTGTTGTTGTTAGCAAAGCTATGCACTAAACCTGAATTGTATATAATATTAACCTATCCTACTATAGCTTACAACTTTGTTGGCAAAGATCACAAGTATAAAGCCCTGAGATTTCAACACAAACTGTAAAATTAAGTGCCAAATAAGCAGTCAGATCAGGATGTATTCACCCTAAAGAAAAACTAGAAAACAAAGCATGAGCACAACCCAGATCTTTAAGAAAAAACAAGGAACAGGGGTGACAAGAATACAGCAGGCAGGGGACAGACAAGTCAAAATACAGATGTGGACCCTGTCCCTATTTTGCTGGAACTGGAGATTAAAATCAGGGCCTCACACATGCCAGATAATACACTACATTGAGCTACATCCCTAGACTTTATTTTGAGACAGGGTCTGGCTAAATTGCCCAGGCTGGCCTCTAATTTGGGACTATGTTCCCTTTACTTCCCAGATAGCTAGGATCAGAGGAATGGGCCACTGTGCTAGACCCAGCTAATCAATTTTATTAGGATAAGAGATACATGTAGGCAGGCTGTAGTAGATTAAGCTGGAAAAACAGTAGTTTGTTAAGAAATCCAGGTGAGTTTTACACTTTATCCTATGGTCAGTATAAAGCCAGTGAAGGTTTTATGTGAAGGTGCGGCAACTACATATAGAAGCAATGATAGGTACTATGATTGAGGTAAGGATATACATCTGTCAAAAGCCATTAAATGTATATGCTTCAAATTACTTAATTTTGTTGTATATAAATTATACTACATTAAGATCAACCTTAAAAAAAGGACAAAAGAAAGTCATAAGCAAATTATTATTAAAATACAGACTTCTGGGGCTGGCCAGATAACTCAGCAGACTAAAGTGCCTACTTAGACAGAGCCCAGCAGCTGTGCTGGCCCCACTGTGATAGCAACTGAGACTTGGAACGGTGGTGCATGCCTGTAATCTGAGCGCTTGGGAGGCTGAAAACAGGAGACTCACTACAAGTCAGGTCTATGTAGTGAGACACTGTAGACCTTGTCCTAAATACAATACATACATATGACCTACGTACAATGTTATATATCTACATTACACACACACACACACACACACACACACACACACACACACACGGGCTTCTGCTGAGCAAAATGACATACTTTGTATTTCTAGCTACTCAGACACTAAGGCAGGAAAGTTATAAGTTGAAGGCCAGTCTGGGCAATATAGCAAGATTATACTTCCAAAAAAAGAGGGGAGAGGGATAAAAAGCATAAAATCCTGAACATCTGATAGCTAAGGTTAATTCAAGCCAGCTGATTATACATCATTTCTCAATGTCAAATTGAATGACATCACATTGGCACACTGAAACCGGCCACAGTGGAGTATTTATTATTCCTGAAATCAGCATATGCGACAAATCAGAGTTTTATTTATTCCAGCGAAGTCACCCATTATTCACCAGCACACCACGTGTCACTCCTATACAAAGTCTTGTTGGAAGATAGTACTAAATGAAGAGCTTCTTGACATTTTCTTTAAATTTAAAATATAGACATAATTTGATCATCAGTAGATGGTTATCACGAAAAATTCAAGATGTAAGAATCTAACATTTTATTAAGTTTCAAGAATAAAACATAGGGGCCCGGCAGGATGGCTCAGTGGTCTAAAGCACCTGCTTAGGAAAGGTTAGGCAGCTGCAGGGACCGCGGTTCAATCCCTGGCACCGCATGCTGCGCCAGCCCTACCCTCAGGGCAGGCTGAGCCGGCCATAAAAATAAACAAACAAACAAAAGTTCTGAAACAAGAAAAAAAATAAAATAAATAATTTTTTTTTTAACCTTTATTTGTTTATTCACTCATTTTTATGGCTGGCTCAGCCCGCCCCAAGGGCAAGGCTGGCGCAGCATGTGGTGCCGGGGATTGAACCGTGGTCCCTGAAGCCGCCCAAGCTTTCCCAAGCAGGCGCTTTAGACCACTGAGCCATCCCGCCAGGCCCCCAATAAAATTTTTTTTTAAAAAGAATAAAACATAGGGGTCAGGGAGATAGCTCAGGGGCACAAGTGCCTGCTTGCAAGTACAAGGTCCTGAGCTGGATCCCCAGTTCCACAAACAAACAAAAAAGGATAAAACATGCCTACAAGACAGAAACCTTTGTGTCTCTCAATCAAGGTTTCTCAGGCCTAACACCAAGTGATCATGAAAATGTACCAAAAAAATTCAGCATTCTATTAATGGAATATGTTCAAACTAGTTGTATTTCAATAAAGAGTTTTCTTGGAGAAACCCTACTATGAAAAGATGAATTTTGTCTTAACTTCGGTTTCAAAAACTATTCATGAGCCGGGCGTGGTGGTGCACGCCTGTCATCCCAGCACTTGGGAGGCTGAGGCAGGAGGATTGGTACAAGTTCGAGACCAGCCTGGGTTACAAAAGTGGGCTCAAGGCCAGCCTGAACTGCACAGGGACTATTAATTTACAGATGCCTATTTCATATCCCTGAAGGAAAGTGATTCGTTTGTTATGTAGATTATTGAATAGCTACTTGAGAATAAAGAGTTTCCTTTAGAGGCTCCTGCTAACTATGTGCATAGGCTGAATCTCAAAACAAGCACAGAATACCTCCAAATATGACAGCAAAGGATCATTAAAAATGCTTCTGACCAGTTGCAGAGAACAAATGGACACATCCTTCCAGCTTTCCAATCCACTTTTCAGGGGTTGATCTAGGTTTCTACATAAGAAAAGCTGTCTTGGGGAGAGCCAAGTAATTTAGCAGATTAAAGCGCATGGCTCAGAGGCCAAGGGTTTAATACCTGGGCCTGCCCTGCTGGTCCTGCCCCCGAGGCACATGGAGATGGCAACTGGGCATGGTGGCTAGTGCCTGTAATCCTAGCTCTTGGGAGGCTATAAACAGGCGGATCACTATGAGTCTGACCTAGTACTGAGATCGTGAACACTCTGTGAACCCTTCCCTAAAATACAAAGAAAGAAAGAAAGGCAGACAGACAGACAGACAGGCACTCATGTACACAAGCTGTCTAGACTAGCCTGAGCAACTTACCAAGACCCCATCTCAAAATAAAATCTTTTAAAAAGACTGGGAATGTAACTCAGTGCAAAGGGCTGAGCTTATTTGCCAGAATTTCAAACACAAAGTGAAACAAAGCAAAAGTTGCCTCTAGAATTCTTGGGAATTTAGCTAAAAAGGTTAAAAGAAAAAGATATATATATATGTAACAGGAGGGGACTGTGGCAAGAAGTACAGAATACTATCCAGCAAGTTTGAATTTATACACTTTCACTATCAGACTTAAACCACCATTGTATCTGACAAGCACACTATTTCACTATGATTTATTGACCTTCATATATACAAATATTTCTGCTAAAAAACATATATGCACTCCAAATTCTAAATTAAGCCATTAACACCATCATTTGAACTTCACTGCAACCAGAGCTATTCTTAAAGAAAGGAAGTGAGGGGCTGGGGAGATAGCTCCGAGGCACAAGTGCCTGCTGGGCAAGTGCAAGGTCGTGAGTTCGAACCCTGGTCCCACAAAAAAAAAAAGAAAGGAAGTGAGAAAACAAAGCAAAATTGTGAAGGACTATGTAACACAAATTGCACAAAGAAAAAAATGTCAAATGAGAAAAATGACTGGAAACAAAAAATACGTGCATACATACGAACAGTCACGATACTGGCATTCCTTGCCCGTTGCTAATTGGGACTAAGGTGGAGGGAAGGTATTCATCAGACTGTGATGAGGTACACTATGGGTCTATGCCCAAGCCATGCTCTAGGAAGTATGTTACCAAGGCAGGAACAGCATACAAGCGGATAGTTCTGAGCCCCGGGCTTTTCTATTGAGCATTCTTTGTACCACAGACACCAGACCAATAACCTTTTCCTTCCGCCATTTTCCCTAGGCTTCTAATTCTCTTGGAGGACCATATATAAGAAATTCAAGAAAAAGAAACAAGTATTCATGTGACACCCTCTCTGTTTTTTGTTTGTTTGTTTGTTTGTTTTGTGCACAACTGGGCACTGAACTCAGGCCCCTCTTTTTTAAATTTCCTATTCTGCCCTTTCCCCACAGAGCCCAAAAATGCCCAGATGTATAATTTCAGAACACGGGACACAGAGATCAGACATAGGACCATCCTCTAAGAAGTAACTTGAATGAGGTAAAAGTGAAAGCCACAAGCAAATAGCTGATCAAAGAAAGTGGCAAGTGCTGGGGTGGGGGGGGTTTACTAAAGCATTGAGCAGACCAAAAAAGCATCTAAGCCAAATATGGTGTAAGGGTAGTAGGCTTTGAGAAAGACCTGAGGATTTATGTATGTATCTCAAGAGTAAACAAAAGTTAGCTAAGGTAGTAAAGACTGCGGAAGAGTTAGTTTGCCTCTACAGACTGATGCAGTGTAAATGCACATCCACAAGTGTGCGTGCATACAGTTCAATACCACTGTGCATTGGACCTATACTCAGGAGCCACTGCCTTTCTATGGAACTGATTTTTATCCCAGTGCTGACCTCACTATCAGCCTTTTCTTTTCTTTTTTTTTTTTAATTAGTTTATTTATTTTTGTTTCAGAACCTTTATTTGTTTATTCACTCATTTTTATGGCAGGCTCAGCCTGCCCCAAGGGCAGGGCTGGCACAGCATGTGGTGCCGGGATCGAACCGCGGTCCCTGAAGCCGCCCAAGCTTTCCCAAGCAGGCGCTTTTAGACCACTGAGCCATCCCGCCAGGCCCACTATCAGCCTTTTCATCACCTAACTTTAACACCAAGGTTAGATTGGTATTAAAGGAACAACTAAAGGGTTTTAAACACAAAGTGACAAGATCAAAGGTACTGAAAACAGGACAGTTCTGGGAGCAAAATGAATAGGAAGATTGGAAGGAGAAAGAGATAAATGCAAGGAGCCCTGAAATTGTGCAATCTGTAATAGTTCAGGGAAGAGAGTGAGCTGTGGGCCTGAACTCAAGTGTGCTCAAGATGGATTAGGGAAGAGTACTGAGGGCAAAATAAACAGGATAAGAGAGGACAAAGTAGAACTGGGCATGGTGGTGCCTTACTATAATTCCATCACATGGGAGGCTAAGGCAGGAGGATAGTTGTAAGTTCAAGACCAGCCTGGTCTACGAAGTGAACTCAAGGCCAACCTGAACTATATATAAAAAACCTGTGTCAAAAAAAAAAAAAAGAAGACAGTTAAGATTCACAACTTTCCAGTTAGGTGTGTGTGTGTACGTAAACACATACACACACACACACAGACATTAGGGATGTTGCTTGGTGGTCGAGCATCTGTCTTGCCTGTGCAAGTCTGAGTTCAACACCCCCAGCAAAACAAAATAACAGCAACAACAAAAATCACAATCAAGTTTGAAGGATATAGTACTGAAATTCATGTTATACATGTAAAACATTTTAGGAACCTGTTGAGCTGTTCTTGATACTTGGAAAGTAGATAACTACAGAATATTCCACAATTTGGGGAACAACTCAACTGAAGATGGAAAGTACATTTTACAGCAAAGATGTATTTTATGAAAAGAGGAGCCGTAAGAGGCCAGGATATAGCTCAGCAGTGCAGCCCCTGCCTGGCAAGCACAAGGTCCTAAGTTTGATTCCCAGTGTCCCCACAGTCCCTCCCCCAAAAATGGAGGAGCCATAGGAAAACTAATCTTTTTTTTTTTTTTTTTTTAATTTATTTATTTTTTTCTTGTTTCAGAACCTTTGTTTGTTTATTCACTCATTTTTATGGCCGACACAGCCCACCCCGAGGGCAAGGCTAGAGCAGCATGTGGTGCCGGGGATCGAACCTCGGTCCTTGAAGCCGCCCAAGCTTTCTCAAGCAGGTGCTTTAGACCACTGAGCCATCCCGCCGGGCCCCGGAAAACTAATCTTTTAATAAATATGTAGAGTTTTAGGACCAAAGTTGATATCCAACCAGCACTCAGGAGGCTGAGGCAGGAGGATTGGTGTGAGTTCAAGACCAGCCTGGGCTACAAAAGTGAGCTCAAGGCCAGCCTGAACTGCATAGTGAGACCCTGTCTCAAAAAGACAAAAAAAAAAAAAAAAGTTGACATCCAAGCCGGGCCTGGTGGTGCACGCCTGTAATTCCAGCACTTGGGAGGCTGAGGTAGGAGGAGCAGTGTGAGTTTGACAGCATCCTGGGCTACAAAAGTGAGCTCAAAGCCAGCCTGAACTGCACAGTGAGACCCTATCTCAAAAAGACAAACTTTGGGGCCCAGCAGGATGGCTCAGTGGTCTAAAGCACCTGCTTAGGAAAGCTTGGGCAGCTGCAGGGACCGAGGCTCGCTCCCCAGCACCACAGGCTGAGCCAGCCCTGCCCTCAGGGCAGGCTGAGCCAGCCATAAAAATAAATAAACAAAAGTTCTGAAACAAGAAAAAAATAATTCTTAAAAAAAAAAAAAAAAAAAAAAAAAAAAAAAAAAAAAAAAAAAAAAAAAAAAAAAAAAAAAAAAAAAAAAAAAAAAAAAAAAAAAAAAAAAAAAAAGACAAAGTTGACATCCACACTGACACCACTTAAAAGACTTCTTTAGTGTAGGGCTCCACAAACTATGGTCTATTATCTTTATAAAGTTTTGTTGGGACAGGCCAACCCAACTGCTTCTAGGTTGTAATAACAAAGGCATAGTCATAAAGCCATACTTACCCTCTGGTTGTTTATAAGAAAACTCGTGCTTATAGAATGATTGTGAGGACAATATGTAATATGTCAACTTTCAAAGAAAAAAAGGGGGAAAAGAAAAAAAAAAAAAAAAAAAGTAATGTGGATTTAGAAAGGTTAATGTTTAGTTGTTTGATCAATCTTATATACCTATATGTATTAATCTAAACTGATCCGATGATGAAAATATGTAATATAACCATTGTTAAATTTAAACAATAAAAGAATTGGAAAAAAAAAAAAAAAGAAAACTCGTGCTCACACTATTTTCAATAGCTCTCAGGCAAAATCAATCCCTATAACAAACCTTGTTTCACCAACTAAGAAACAAAACACACTATATGTTTAATGAATGTGTTAATTTAGTATCAAAGCCATTCATAAAATTTTCTTTCAAATCTTAATTTTTAAAGACCTACCACACCTAGTTTTTATTTATTTTTTAATTTCACACCCAGTTTTTGATCCTTAACACATTCCTACTAGTTTCAACTACCAAGTACATGTCTGACTGTCCCATTAGGTACCTTGTTGTACAAACAAATCTAATCATTTTTATTGATCTTTTCACTACTCAAAAGTCATCCAATGGGACAATCATGCTGCCCAGCAGTGAGATATAAATTGCAGCCCCATTATGGATGTGTTAATTAATTTTCTTCTAATACATTAAAGCCAAGGTAATAGAATATATATAAAATTTTACAAATTTAATATATATGGTAATTTACTGAAGTAACGTCATCACAAAGTAAAGGAAATCCCAAGTTTTACCTTATACCCATGTCAGATAGTTACATTGCAGTCCAGTCGATAACATATTCACCTCTATGAAAAATTGTTAACAAATGAAATGGACCCAGAGAACAGAACTAGTCATCACGTGTCTCTTGCACAACAATCATGTCTACCAGATACTGTTGAGCAATTAGTGCCTGTTTGTCTCATGAAGCCCCTCAATAAGCCATAAGGATATTTGTTCAGATGAGAAAATTAAGGCTTAAGAAGGCTAAGGGCCTCACATCAAATTCTCCAGGGAGTGGGAGGAGGAGGTCTGACTTCAGAGGCTTTCTACAATTCCATAGGTAGAATCACCTACTCTAAAGGAGGTAACATCTCTAAGAATGGAATCTGGAAACAATGAGGAACACATTATCTCCTCTCTTCCTCCCCTGAAGCTCAGTGTCTTAAAAATCCAGGCTGCTATCACTTGTTTAAGGAAGTTAAGCCATCAACCGCACTATCAGGCTAGCTCAAAAGTCAGCACTAGTCAGGACATCTCTGAGAGCAAAACACCAGCTCATTTTTTGGGGGGGGACTGGGGATTGAACTCAGGACCTTCTGCTTGGCAGGCAAGTGCTTATTCTACTGAGCTATCTCCCTGGCCCACCAGCTCAACTTTTAAACAACCTTTTCCCCTAAATGCATGGGAGCCCACACAAAAGATCTTGGTAAATGAGACATTACATTATACTCTTTTATAGGTCATATGATAACAGTAGGAAGAGGATAAGTTCACTTTACACTGACTCATGTCTGAGTTCTGGCTTCAACAGGAGCCTACTGTCATAAACAAACTTATTTTCAGGCTAGGAAGATAGCTCAGTGGCATAAGTGCCTGCCTAGCAAATACTTGGTTGTGAGTTCAATCCCTAGTACCAATAAACAAACAAAAAAAAAAAAACAAACCCAAAACAAACAAAAAAAGAAACTTATTTTCTGTGAGCTCATTTCTTCCTTATTATCCAGTCTGGAGAATGACCAGATAGTTGTTCAGCATCAAATCTCCTGGGTTCAACATCCTGAGCTTATGTTTCAGCTTTGTAACTTGGCACAGGACTGGGTCCTAAGATTCAGGTTTCTCATCTGTCAAACAATGAAAACAGTACCTATACTTCTTGGGGAAAGCAGTTAACATGAAGAAAGAAAGAAAGAGATCTAGAGATCGAGAGATCAAGAGAAAGAGAGAGAGAGAGAGAGAGAAAAGAAGCAATGCCCAGCATGGTATGCAATGTATGTCAGTCAGCTGTTACTAATATAAATAATGTTACTACTATCTGACTCAGAGGTGGCACTCTTAAGTTCTTTATCAGTTTAAGCCATATGCCAAACGACAACTTCCAAGCCTCTCAACAGGGAAGCCATATCTTTCCCTGAGGCTATGAGAGCAGCTTACACAGCTTTACAGGAGTACTGGAAGCACACTTCCAGAAACAAGAGCCACTACCTTGGCTCTTGTTAAATGGTGAGAAGAGGCCGGGCGTGGTGGCGCACGCCTGTAATCCCAGCACTTGGGAGGCTGAGGCAGGAGGATCGGTGCGAGTTCGAGACCAGCCTGGGCTACAAAAGTGAGCTCAAGGCCAGCCTCAACTGCATACTGAGACCCTGTCTCAAAAAGACAAAAATAAATAAATAAATAAATAAATAAATAAATGGTGAGAAGAGTGCTTCATTTGCTGCTTCAATCTTTAAAATATATACTAAATACTCCAACTGGAGCTTTCAGGCAGACATCCTTAACCTCCAAACAGAACAGACTATTTTTCCACAAGGTTTTCAGAATACCATGAAGAAACACTTTCAGAAAGGCATCCATTTAGCAAAATAACTCTTTGGAAACAAATGAATTAGGCTTAAGGGGTACAGAGCCTAAATATGCCTGCCCTGCAAAAAATGCTCTCACCATCCCAGCATACAGTTGCTTTTGAGCCCCACTTGCATCTCAAAAACCATTAAATAGTTGAGTTCCACTGGTTGTTTTTTCAAGCATTAGTTCACAATATATAAACAGGCCAAAGAAAATACAAAGATAATCTGCAATTAAAACTTCTTAGGTTGGCTGTGATGGCATATGCCTATAATGCTAGCATTTGGGAGGCTCAGGTAGGATTGCTACCAAGTTCAAGGCCACCCTGGACTACATAGCAAATTCAAGGCCAGCTTAAACTATGTAGAGATCCTGTTTCAAAAGTCAATCAATTGGGCCAGGGAGATAGCTCAGGAGTGTAAGCGCTCTGCCTGGCAAGCAAAAGGTCCTGAGTTCAATCTCCAGTACTGCCGGCTGTGGTGGCACACCTGTAATCCCAGTACTTTTTTTTTTTTTTTTTGTCTTTTTTTTTGAGACAGGGTCTCACTATGCAGTTGAGGCTGGCCTTGAGCTCACTTTTGTAGCCCAGGCTGGTCTCGAACTCGCACCGATCCTCCTGCCTCCGCCTCCCAAGTGCTGGGATTACAGGCGTGCGCCACCACGCCCGGCTTAATCCCAGTACTTAAGAGGCTGAGGCAAAAAGGATCAGCTCAGGGTTGAGACCAGCCTGAGCTACAAAAGTGAGCTCAAGACCAGCCACAGCAAGACTTTGTCTCAAAAAGACGAAAGAGAAAAAAAAAAAAAAAAAAAAAAATCTTTCCTTGGGCCAGGGAGATAGCTCAGTGGAATAAGTACTTGCCTGGCAAGCATAAGTTCCTGAGTTCAATCCCTGGTACTGAAAAACAAAAAAACAAAAAATAAATACCTCTTTAATCAAGATATATGTTTGGGGCTGGGGAGATAGCTCAGGGGCACAAGTGCATGCCTGGCAAGTTCAAGGTCCTGAGTTTGAACCCCAGTCCCGCAAAAAAAAAAAAAATTAAAAAAAAATCTTTCTGAGCCGGGCGTGGTGGCTCACGCCTGTAATCCCAGCACTCGGGAGGCTGAGGCAGGAGGATCGGTAAGAGTTCAACACCAGCCTGGGCTACAAAAGTGAGCTCAAGGCCAGCCTGAACTGCACAGTGAGACCCTGTCTCAAAAATTAAAAAAAAAAAAAAAAAAAAAAATCTTTCCTTTAGCAGTCTCCTAAGTCTATGCACCTTAAATGTGCTTTTCACATCAAATTCAATTATTATTTTTTTTTGGGGGGGGGGATACGTTTCCCACACAGAACCTCACTATCCAGCCCAGGTGGTTTAACTTACCATCTTCCTATCTCAGCCTCCTGAGTTCTAACATTAAGGCATGCACATTTGGTTCTCAAGTTTAATTATTAAAAACAAAACATGAAAAACATCATAGGGGCCCGGCGGGATGGCTCAGTGGTCTAAAGCGCCTGCTTGGGAAAGCTTGGGCAGCTTCAGGGACTGCGGTTCGATCCCCGGCACCACAAGCTGCGCCAGCCCTGCCCTTGGGGCGGGCTGAGCCGGCCATAAAAATGAGTGAATAAACAAACAAAGGTTCTGAAACAAGAAAAAATAAATTAAAAAAAAGAAAAAAAAGAAAGAAAAACATCATAGCTGGGCATGGTGTGGCACACCTATAATCCCAGTAACTCAGGAGACTGAGAAAGGAGGATCACTATGAGCGGCTAACCTGGGCTACATAGTGAGTTCAGGACCAACTTGGATTACATGATACAACTTCATCTCAAAAAACAAATAAAAAAATCCTATGGCTTTCAGAAGATCTTTCGTTTTTCTTCAAGTGACTTCAGTTTTTTATAGGTAGATAACTATACTCATTCCAAGACTCTAATACCTGAACACGAAGTTTTTGGCATTGTAACCAGCTTAATCTAGAAGTCCTGTGCCACTGCACACACTCAATTTAAGGAATACCAAAGAAAAAACAAGTCTCCCACTGCAGCATCAGCTCTGTGTAGCACCAGCTTTTAGCCACCACAGAAATCAAGACTGAATTTCTCAGGGGCTGGGGAGATAGCTCCATAGCACAAGCGCCAGCCTGGCAAGGGCAAGGTTGTGCGTTTGAACCCCAGTTCCACAAAAAAAAAAAAAAAAAATCTCTACAGATCTTACATTTGCTTTAAATTTCTGAGCCATGTGAAACAGACTATGTACAAGTGTCAGTGGTTGTATATTTTTCTACTTAAAAAAAAAAAAAAGCTCTCGGGGGCCCGGTGGGATGGCTCCGTGGTCTGGGGCGCCTGCTTGGGAGGGCTTGGGCAGCTTCAGGGACCGCGGTTCGATCCCCGGTACCACATGCTGCACCAGCCCTTGGGGTGGGCTGAGCCGGCCATAAAAAAAATAAGTGAATAAACAAAGGTTCTGAAACAAGAAAAAAAATAAATAAATACAATAAAAAATTTTTTTAAAAAAGCTCTCCCCAAAATAATTTATCTGTAATCAAGTTTTTAAATTTTTTTAAAGGTTTGTCTAGGTTTTTTTTTTTTTTGTCTTTTTGAGACAGGGTCTCACTATGCAGTTCAGGCTGGCCTTGAGCTCACTTTTGTAGCCCAGATTGGTCTCGAACTCACACGATTCTCCTGCCTCAGCCTCCCAAGTGCTGGGATTACAGGCATGCGCCACAACGCCCGGCTGTAATCAAGTTTTTTTTTTTTTTTTCTAAAGAGATGGGTCGGGCCCAGCGGGATGGCTTAGTGGTCTAAATCACCTGCTTGGGAAAGCTTGGGCAGCTTCAGGGACCACAGTTCAATCCCCAGCACCACATGCTGTGCCAGCCCTGCCCTTGGGGCAGGCTGATCCGGCCATAAAAATGAGTGAATAAACAAATAAAGGTTCTGAAACAAGAGGGGGAAAAAAAAAAGAGAGAGAGAGAGATGGGTCATATACTTTATTTTTTATTTATTTTTTTCAAGTTTTATTTATTTTATTTTTTCTTGTTTCAGAACTTTTATTTTTATGGCTGGCTCAGCCTGCCCTGAGGGTAGGGCTGGCGTAGCATGTGGTGCCAGGGATCAAACCATGGTCCCTGTAGCTGCCTAAGCTTTCCTAAGCAGGTGCTTTAGACCACTGAGCCATCCTGCCGGGCCCCTGTAATCAAGTTTTAACTGAATCTTTTTTTCTTTTTTTTATTTTTGCAGGACCAGGGTTTGAACTCAGGACCTTGCATTTGCCAGGCAGGCACTTGTGCCAGGGAGCTATCTCTCCAACCCTTACCTCAATTTTTAAAAACAATTTCTCACTAAAAAAAAATCCAAATAAAAATAAATAAATAAAAAGGCTATCCCCCCCCATAGAAACAAATGAACAACAACAAAAAAAAACAAATCCAAGACTTTGTAATGGCTAGTTCAGATTTAGAAGTCTTACTTTTTCTGAATGTGGAGAAAGGAAAATGATTTTTCTGTTTTAGATGTCATTTCTAGAAACAGAAGTAGAAGTAATGTTTTAAGGTTATAATCCTGTCTACTTACCTAAATACATTCTGAGCATGCTCACAGCTAATGGCCAAACCACCTGCAAAAGTGCTATTTACTCACCTACCTACTACGTACAAATTCAAGATTATCCTGTTTCACTTTATTTTAGAACAGTCACCTTGATCCAATTGATCCAGCCAACTTATGCTGCCAAGGTATTAACAAGTATTACATTTGCTAAAATCAGAAGTAAATTAAGCAACTGCATTCCCCACTCTAAGGACACACATTAACATCTGTAGTTCTCCTATTAAACTGTGTGAATGTGTACTTGTATATAAGCATGTGTAAAATGGAGTCCAGAGAAGTAATAGAAGAAAATGAGGCTACATCAACAAGGGGGAGGAGGAGGGGGGCTGAAAACAGTCCAGGAAGGGATACTGGGCAAGACATGCTCCTATCTAGCTCTTTTAAGGCCAAGTATGTTTTTTCTCAGTTTAAAAGGTCTTCTTAGCCGGGTGTGGTGGCGCACACCTGTAATCCCAGCACTTGGGAGGCTGAGGCAGGAGGATCCGTGTGAGTTCGAGACCAGCCCGGGCTACAAAAGTGAGCTCAAGGCCAGCCTGAACTGCATAGCGAGACCCTGTCTCAAAAAGACAATAAATAAATAAATAAATAAATAAACAAATAAATAAATAAAAGGTCTTCTTGGGCTAAGTATGAAATTAATAAAAACCTTTCTTTTATAAAGATATGGAGAAAAGTATGTAATTTCTAAATATCAAATAGCTAGAAAAGACAATCACAATCTTGAACTGTAAGGTACTAAAAAACAAATCTGGGCTGGGGAGATAGCTCAGTGGCACAAGTGCTTGCCTGGCAAGTGCAAGGTCCCAAGTTCAATCTTGGGTACTAAAAAAAAAATCTATCTGTCTAGGATTCTTTTCAATTAAGAGCAGCAAGAAGGACTGGGCTATATAGCTCAGTAGTGGATTGCTTACCTAGCATGTTAGAAGCCCAGGTACACGAGCATGTGCACACACATGCATACACACACACACACACTACTGCAATGCTCAGACTTGCCTTGGCATCTTTTTTTTTTTTTTTTGCTTTTTGAGACAGGGTCTCACTGTGCATTTCAGGCTGGCTTTGAGCTCACTTTTGTAGCCAGGCTGGTCTCGAACTCACAGCGATCCTCCTGCCTCAGCCTCCCAAGTGCTGGGATTACAGGCGTGAGCCACCACGCCCAGCTTTAATTTTTTTTTTGAAATTTTTATTTTATTTTATTTTATTTCTTGTTTCAGAACCTTTATTTGTTTATTCACTCATTTTTATGGCCGGCTCAGCCCGCTCCGAGAGCAGGGCTGGCGCAGCATGTG
>PVJA010031399.1:0-19702 GCA_004027025.1 Myocastor coypus
GAGGGAGAGGGAGAGGGAGAGGCAGAAGGAAAAGGGGAGAGGGAGAGAGAGAGGGAGAGAAATGGAAAGGGAGAGAGGGAGAGGAAGAGAGGGAGAGAAAGAGAGAGAGATGGGGAGAGGGAGGGGGAGAAGGGGAAAGAGGGAGAGGGAGGGAGAAGGAAAGAGGGAAAGAAGGAGAGGGAGAGGGAGAGAGATGAAGAGAGGGAGAGAGACAGAGAGAGAGGGAGATCATGAAATGTATTTATCATGATGCAGATGTGTCCATTATACTTCCTTAATGAAAGCACTGGTTAAAAAAAAAAAAAAAAAAAAAAAACTGTGCACAACACTGATGATTTTTTCACTTTTCAAAAATGAACTAACGCACACAGACATGAAGAGATCACCAGAAATGATGTTCACTTAACTGTTTGAATTTCCCACAGAAGAGATCTGAAGGGAATACTTTTATTTTTGTTTAAGAATATTTTTTGACTTGTGCGGCTATGACAAATGGTTTCTACAAGGGGAAATAAAGCAGAGCTGTAAGGGTCCCCGATGTGCAGATTAGGTTGGCGGTAGTGAGCATTTCACAACGTATTTGCTTCTCAAGGCGTGATGCTGTACACTTCCAATGTATGTAACTGTATTTGTCATTATACTTAATGAAAAACAAAAGGCTTAAATCAACCGCTTCCAACATTGCCTGTTTTACCAATAACCCATTGCGATTATGGAACATTGCGTTATGTATACAGCTACTTCCTCTTAGTTCAATGAGAAGAAATTTGGTTGTACCAATAATGATTTGAGAAATTATAACATCTACATCCTGTGCTCTGTATAACTAATAGGAGGACAACAATATGCATCGTATCAAATATTGAAACATACTACTAGTGTCTTTTCAAACTGTCACATTGTTATACATTGTTATTTCTTATTAAAAGTAATAAAAAATAAAAAATATATATAATAAAATAACTTTCAGGAAGAAGTACCAAAAAATCAAATAAACTGCCTAACGCAACTCCTAATGTCTTGGTTACTTTACTCCCATTGCTGGGACAAGATACCTGGCACCCAAAATTAAGGAAGGAAAGGTCTATTTAGCTCACAGTTTGGGGATATTTCAGTCCATACTTGGCAGGATTCAAAGCAGAGAAGTACGTAGCAGAGCGCAGCCGTTCATGGTAGCAGAAAACAGCCAAATACTGAGCACAAAGCAGCAGTAGCGGTGGCAGGGGTGCAGAGAGTGAGCCTCCCTCCCTCCCTCCCTCCCTCACATCACACGCAAGTCTCCGCCGCAGGGCAGGTGTAGCGTTCACACCCATAATCCCAGCTCTGGATCATGAATTAACCACCACCTGTAGAAGTCCACCCCATGACTGCATGAGACCTTGGGGGATACCTTGATACAAACCATAGCACCTGATATAAAATAACAGTTGTTGTCAGAAATATCAACAATATGCACTAAGTCCTAGCCATCACGAAAAGCTTTTCTCATGTTCTCATGCTTAATGGGAACAGAATTATATAATATAAACATGCTATTATCTTAAGGGTTTCAGATAAAGTCCAAGATGGCCCATTAAATTTGAATGCAAATGAAGGCATTTTTAAAATATATGCATAAATACAGCCTACATTTACATACAACACTATTTTTTTTTTTTTTTGGAGACAGGGTCTCTTGATATAGTTCCACCTGTCCTTAATCTCACTATGTAATCCAGGCAGCCTGGATTGTATGGCAATCATCCTGCCTCAGCCTCCTGAGTTCCAAGATTGCATATGTGTGCAAACATGTCAGGCCTGAGATAAACTTTTCTAACAGAGAATCGTTTTTGACCTGAAATTGAACTTGAACTGCTCCTCATTTTTATTTGCTAAATTGGGCAACCTTCTGTGTTTCAGAGTACTGAGGAAATTTCCTTGGCCTAGCTTGTTGAAGAGACTTGACTCCATCTCTGTGCCTCAGCCATGGCCCTCACACACACACACACACACACACACACACACACACACACACGCACGCACGCACGCACGCACATGCAGCTCAACACTGATCTGCACTCGCAGTCTGTGTGGCGATGGTCGTGTCAAGCTGCCCCAAGGTCACTTGTTCAAAGTGAGGCAGAAAACTCAGTCTTTTATCTCTTTCCAGTGTGGGTTTGAGGCTCATGAGATTCCACTCTAAGCAACTCCAATGATAAATAGGAGAGGTCAGGTTACACTGGGGAGCGTCTATAACTTTCCTTATGCAAGCTGCACTGAGGGCAGCCAGGGAGAAAAGCAAGAAGCCTTTCCTAGAAATCAACTCTTCCTTCATGTTCTGATTTTCTAACATCCCACCCAAGCCTAGACCTTCTGAGAATAATCCAATGTGCCCAACAGTGCTGGTGGCTAAGTTATTAAATAATAGCTCCAGATCCCCTGCAAAATATCTGTTCATTGATTCATAAACATGCATGTACAATATACTCTTTCGTGGTTTGGGGTTTTGGTTGTTTTTTTTTTTTTTTTAGTGTCACAAGATCCAAAAACACTTGCAACTATTTTCAATTCATGATGTTGGTATCATCCTAATTCTCACCCAATGCTGGTCACCATTCTCTGGGTCTATCTGGAAATCTTTCTCAATAGGAAAATTAGGTCAACTGACAGACACATCATGTCTTCTCAGACTTCGGTCTTTCTGACATAGCTCAAATAAGCAATCACTGCGCAGCAGGCATTAATGTTAATGCTTGAGCACATGCGATCCTGCTGAGGCTGCTGCGGATTGCGCTCTGGCCCTTGCCATTGGTAGCTTGGCTCAGAAAACCTGCCCGTGGAAGAGCTCCTCCAGCAGAGCTAGTGGAAGCACCTTGTAGATGTCATAATGTACGAGGGGAGGGGTTAGTACAGTTGTTTCCTTGACCTTGGAGGGAATATGAAAGCACTGGTATAGGGAAAGCACTACCACAGAAACTTCACCAGCAGGAGGACGGCTGATCCTGCCAACTAGGAAAACTGCAAACTGACAGAAAGAGTCAGGGATGGAGCTCTAGAAATGCTGAGAAGACTTCAGACCCCATATTGTGCTTGTTAAATACCAAAAGGGACATCGCCACTTGTTGCAGCTTCCTGCATTTTATGTTCCTTGGCTAGAGGTAAAAACCACACGCTGAAGTCTCCATAGATAGTTCAGACTCTCTCTTTGCCTATCATAGGAAGTGTAGGTTACAGGAACTTTGTCCACAGAACCGGATTGCACCGAGACAGCCCTTTTGCCTCAAAACAACTTCAGAAATACTGGGAAGCTTTCACTGTGTCTGAAAAGCAAACAATGCACCAAGACCCAGTGGTGTGTGTCACTTATTTTAAGCCACTGACAAGAAAACCTTGGCTCAGAGACCTGAGGTCCGAGGTCTTCTGCAAACTGTGTCTGACTGTTCTTTTTTTAAACCTATAGCTAGTCATCTAGAGAAGCTATTCTGGACTGTGTCTACATAGATATGACATACATGTATTTTCTGAGCATATATGTTGCAGGCTGAGTTGTATAACCAAGAAGATGCATCTGTCTCCTAGCCCCAGTACCTATGAACTTGAATTGATTTGGACATAAATTGCTTACTGATGTATTTAAGATGAAGTCATGCTGGGTTGAGGCAGGTCTTGAATTTAATGTCTGAGATCCTCGCAAGGAGGAGGAAATACGAAGCCACACAAGAAAGGGAGATGAAGAAGAAGAAGAAGGTGGACGGCTACATTTTGCCACAGGAGTTATAAGAAAGCTTTTTGCTTGAGAAGGCGGTCGGGGGCTCTTCTCCAGCAGCTTCACAAAGATCATGACTTCGGACATTCGCCTCTGTAAGAGTAAATTCCCACTTTGTGCTAACTGGAGACAGCATCCCTGGGAGCCTAGTATAATATGCATATGCACACATCAAATGTGGCGTGCACAGAAGCTGAAGGAAAAGCATTAACTTTGTCTCCCAGTTTTACTACCTGATTGAGAGGCTAGCTTAACTTTAGCAACTTTGCAAGCCAACGACTGCAAGACAAAATAGCACTGGGTGCCAGGTTCACTGGGACAAATGTGAGCCAGCAACTAAAAACTGTAGTTCTGAATGCATTGGTTATGTCAGGCTATTTTAGTACCTACAAAGCTAAGTGCTTCCTTGACACCTCTGAATCCCATAGGGTCCCAGGGAGCTCTAGAGAGAGCCCTCTCTCACAAGATAGTTCTCTCACTCAACAAGAACATCTACACATTACCGGCTTCCTTATCGGTTAGATAAGCGCGCACCACCTGGTCCTCAACACAGCAGTGCCCACTTTTCTGCCAGCCCACACAGCTGTTCAAACAAGACAATCACATCTTTCCACAGCAAGGTGGAGGGGGTGAAGCAGGGGCTCCTCGGGCCTCCTAAAGACTGCTGCCAATCCTGTCTGGTGTTGGGTGTCCTGTGTTGAGCATGTTCAGAAACCCAAGGAGGAAGTCATTTCCCCTAAATGGGGTGAAGAGGAGGAGAAACGCTGCTCGGTAGAGATCACACACTGGGAAAACAGAGATCTTTGGAATCTTTTCTTCTATTTTTTCCCCCGTGCTGGGGATCTAATCAGGTTTGTTTTTTCACGTGTTTAACAAGAACTTTATAACTGAGCTGCTCTTTCTGAGACTGAGGTGCTTTGAAAAAATGGTTTTGGTGAGAGAAACAGTGTTTTACTTAATTAAGAATATAGAGAAGATAACAGCACAACCATGTGAACAACAGAAGCCACCACTGCGTGGAGCAGGTGAGCTCAAGGAACACAATAGAGACAGCAGGACGCAGACAACGTCGCTGAGCTTGTTCACCCAGCTGGCGAGAAGGTCACACCCAGCCTTAGTCCAAGGGATCTCCTTCAGACAGAGTTTCTAAAACAGACTGAGCAGCCACTGTAGACTGCTACCAGGAATTTATCATGCACACACACACACACACACACACACACACACACACACACACATACACACACTACAAGCTACGTTTAAATAATATATGTTCATACAATACATATGTAATACATGTTGCCAACATCTCAACATACAGATTTTAGAAGTTAAGAAAACACTGTCAATTAAAATATTACTATGCATTTATATGCCATATATTATATACATAATATAAAGTTTATACATACATATGTATACACACATGTAAAAGTGTGTAACATATATACGAATGCACATATATGCAATGGACTTCAATATGCAACCTATCTGTGCTTTTTTTTCCCCCCTTTTCTTCAGAACTGGGAATTGAACTGGAGCCCTTCCACTTCCCAGGCAAGTGCTTCTTCTACTGAGCTATCTTCCCAGCTCCAGCCTCTCTGCTTTTGATGGTTCTGAATACCAGAAATCATCAACTCTCAACAAAGTTTCAGCTGAGTTCTATAAAGGGTGCAGTGCTATCTCCACTTGAATAAGACTTTGCCTTGGAATTTTCATCCACGATTTAAATTTCTAATATCTCAGATTAATTCCATTCATCTTTACATCATTAAAGGGAGAAACACTTGTGTGTGTCTGTGTGTGTGTGTGCGCGCGCGCGCACGCGTGCGCATGCACAAGGTCTCACTACACAGCTCTGACTGGCAGCAATCCCCCTAATTTCTGCCTCCCTAGTGCTGGATTACAGTGTGCACCACCACGCCCAGGCCCCACTGTTGGCTCAGCATGCCCCGGGGACAGGGCCAGCACTGCGTACCGCGCCAAGGAGGGGAGAAAAACTTTTTAATAAACACTTGAGAAATCATATACCTGGATTCTGGGGGATGGAAGGGCAGTCTCTCCGTATTTCATCTATTTTTCTTTTATTGTTAAAGTGCAGAATTTTTAAGAGTGCTGTACATTTTGCAAGTGGTTTCCAGTAGCAATCTGAGTGATGGTAGTCAATTTGTTATGCAGAATATAATCCAAATATGATGGGTCACCATGATCTTTTCGAATTTCGTTATATCTAATATTTTTCCAATTACTACGACACTTCGGAGGTTAGAATATTAATGGTATGGGAGGAGAGGCCTGATTTTAATTTTTAATTGATCTTAAAGCTGAGAAAACTTTGTCGCCTTCATTGAGCGACATTAACATAATGGCTTTTTTTCCTTCCTTTCATTCCCATTTAATTGAGTTAGAATTTCCCCATTAAATAAAAAAAAAAAAAATCATTCAGAAAGACAGTTGGACCTAATTATAACTTTTGCTTAAAAAAAAACTTGTGATAAAAGAATGCCTCTTTCTTTTATCTGCAGTGTCAACTCCAGAAATTAAACTTTGGAAGTTTGCCGGGAAAAAATAGTTTTAGTGCACCCAATCCAGGAATTCAATAGCTTGGCTGCATTGTACATGCTGAGGCTTCAGGACTGTACATGCAGGAAGCTCATGCAGTTCTGCTGCTGCCCAGTAGAGGGTGCGAGAGTGTTAGGGTGGGCTATGGGTCAGTCTCCCGGGAAAATTTTACCTTTCTAATGGGTAAATGAATCATGCCCAGACACTACTTTTTACCTTCTGCATATGTACTTTTTACGTCTTTTGGGTTACTATTTCTTTTAAATCTCATTCTTTTTTAGCATCACTTACCTTTTTACCTTTTCTTCTACATTGCTCCATTACTCTTGCCTTACCTCTCCACGTAGCTATAGAACCTTGCCAAGCAAAGGTCTCCTTAGCTCTTCTATTTTAGCAAGGATGAAGCGCTGCCTTAATTGTCTCATTTGGGTTTCTGCCTTCAGCACTTCTTTTTGGTATTGTGTTCCACTTAATTTTCACAGTTTATCATTTTCTACAGGCTCTTTCACCAGAATCATCTATATTTTTGTTTCCAGTTGAGCTGTCTTATGCAGTTCTGTAAGCCTTTTATATTTATAAAATCCTAACTCATCCTTGTCTGTGGAACTTGGCTCCTTCTTTTTCTTTGTTTCATTCACAAGGACAGCTATCTACCTACTGCTATGCTATATCTCAATCCTCATTTCTTCATTGGTATGCAGACAGCTTCAACTGAGGTTAGGATGCTAATTCATTCTGCTTAGGAATGAAGAACATAGGAATA
Source organism: Myocastor coypus (assembly GCA_004027025.1). Classification (NCBI taxonomy): domain Eukaryota; kingdom Metazoa; phylum Chordata; class Mammalia; order Rodentia; family Myocastoridae; genus Myocastor; species Myocastor coypus. The sequence continues at coordinate 7,071 of PVJA010031399.1, forward strand.
TACAGCCGGGTGGAAACCTGGTACTACAGCAGAAAGATAAGCACCGTATAGTTTCCTTCATCTGTGAACTAAAAAATTGATCTCCTGGAAGTTGAGAGCAGAGTGACAGTGACCAAAATCCCACCAGAGAAAGCAAATTGAAGTGAGGGGCAGGGCCATGTTGGCCAGGGTTTCCAAGCTACATGAAGAGCAGAAGGCTAGGCTTTCTGACATGTGGTGTTACTACAGATAACAATCACACCATATAATTTAATGAGCTAGAAGAAATTATTTTCAAGTTTTCATCATGGAAAATCACAAGTGTTTGAAAAGATAAATATGTTTAAATTGATTTGACCCTTATTTCATGTATTCATATATTGACTGAAACATTACATGGCAACCTACTTATATGCATAACGTTCAAACTTTTATGTATCAATTGAAAGTGGTTTGCAAAACTGTGTGCCAACCATTGCTTTACAATACTGAGAGAAGCGGGGCAAATAGCTCAGTGGCTTAAATGCCTGACTGGCAAGTACAAGGTCCTGAGTGTCTGATCCTTACTGAAAAAAAAAAAAAAAAAACTAAAATACTGAAAGCAAGAAGACAATCTATATGGAAGGAAAATATATGAAAGATGAAGTCTGTAAAACTATGCTATTGTATCAAAATGTGATTTGTGACCTTTGTGTGTGTGTGTGCTTTTATAATTTCCATGATCAAGAAAACTTCAAAATGACTTGTCAATGGCCACTGTACTTAAGAAGATAGGGAGTTTTTTTTTTCTTGTGTAAACAATAATCACACCTCTTGTGGGTTTGCCATAATTAATGACAAATCTTTTTCACGCAATTTAAGATACTGCTATTGAAATGAAACTGCTTCAGCAAAGCATTACAACTTCCCACCGTGATTATCCCATGCAATAGATCAATGTGCTCTATTACTTAAGGCTTTACTTCACGCTTAATTATAGTTTCTCTCATTCAATCACAAAGTAAAGACAATAATCAAACCTCACTCCCAACCACTATCTGAGACTAATGAGTTCTCCTATCTGTCACACAGAGAAGTTGCTCTCACCCACCTTCTCTGGCCCAGGCCAGGTCAGGCACTTCCTTTATGTGTTCTCAGAACAGTGCCTTTGCCCTGCACAGCACTTAACGGTCCCTAATTATTTTAAACATCAGTGTGATCATCGTCTGAACTCAGTGCTTCTCCTGCCCTTTGCCACAACCCACGCAGAGTACATACCTACACTGAGTAATGTAGGCCCACGGTAGCAGTAGCTCAATAGTCGTTGAAAGACTGGGAATGCTCTGCACTGTTGAATACCCAAACTGTTACCCAGAGCGTTCTACATGTAACACCACTGAACAGTTCATAGGTAGTGTTGTTCCAATTAAGCAATGGATTCAAAATACACTCCACGTAAGAATGAGGGCTAAACTTCAGGTAGTGTATGTAAAGGCGTCAGGAACTACAATATCTCATGAGTGAAGAATGTTTTTGAGAAGTATTGGGCCAATGCTCTGAAGTAGATGAAATGAATAAGCAGGTTGAAAAGACAAATTTTGACTTATCTCTGTTTTAGTTCAGCTCAGTGATGGATATTGGCGCTGTGTAGTTAAAGACGTTGTCATCAAGGAGAGGTTATGCTGTACCTTGAAACACACTTTTTGAAGGCTGATTCTTTTGTAGACTACAGATCAAGACTTAACAGATGCTCACTACAAAACCATTTTGAGACCGACGCATTAGATCTTTTGCATGACTTTGCAATGGACCAAGCAGTACTCTTGGTCATTTTCCCTCCCTCGTATGTTAAGTGTGTATGAAATCTCAATATAGATGCATATATAGTTGGCTCTACAAAGCACAGCTGTGAGATTATTGCTTACTATTACAGTAAAGAAAGAAACACAACTGAGAGGCCTGGATACAGTGAATAGCTGCTGAGAGCTGTGACTGAAAGGCCTTTTTCTCTCTTCCACATTTCTAAATGTAGTAGCAGAAAGGAGGTCATTTGCACATGCTCTATATGCGGAATGAGATGTTAATATTTGTATATTTAAAACAAAACTTAGTTTTTGTATCATCATTTTTGTTAATCAAAGCTCATAAATTTCTATTTGTGTTGAAATGCCAGTCTTTTGTAGGTGGTGTCCATTCTTGAATGATCATTTTAAAAGAAAAGGGAAAGAAAAATTATTGGTGTCAGACTTGTGAGTTTTAATGTGTTGATATGTTATCACAAACTCATCACCTCTATTTATAAAATACAAATGAAGCTCATTCCCATTTGTGTCAAGAAAAAAAAGGAAAATGAAAAAAAGAAGAAGAGAGGAAGGAAGGAAGGAAAGTAGAGAGAGGACTAAGAGATACCCAGACAAGAAACGAGGAAGGAAGAATGGATGGAAGGAAGGAAGGAGGGAGGGAGGAGGGAGGGAGGGCAGGAAGGGAGAGAGGGAGGGATGGAAGGAAGGAAGGAAGGAAGGAAGGAAGGAAGGAAGGAAGGAAGGAAGGAAGGAAGGACGGAAGGAAGGCAAAAAAGAGAAGAAAGAAATGAGAGGGTAATGAGGGAAAAAAAACTGACACTAATTTAAAACTAAAGCTAGCCCTCTGCTGCACCCTGCTGACAGACTGGAGAACTACAAAAAAGGAAATAGTACTGGCAATAAATTTGTGGTCAATGTTCATTTTAAGTCTGGGGACTTTCAAATTTTTTATTAAAAAAGAATCAAAGTCAGTTATGTTTCATGCGAAGCATTGATGTTGTTCAACAGTTTGAAAAGAATGTGAGTAACTATTTGTGACAGACTGTATGAACATTAAAACACATTTCCTCCTGTGGATATAGACTGATACTACAAAGTCCAAAGCCATAACCTCGCGCCTCACTGATGCTTACCCAGGTGAACGCACCATGCAGGAGACCACGCCCACTCAGGGAAAATGATAGTGGAGTGCAGATAGAAAGGACGGTAACAGTTGGTCTACCTGAGGAAACTGGGCTTGCGTTTTCTTGAGGACCCAAATTTGACCAGAAGCTCTGAGAACTCAGGATGTACAGAATACTTGAAGGTCGTTATAAAAAAATAAAGTGTCTGTTGTAAAAATGCCCAGAAATTTTCTCTGTGCAACTCTAGGCAGAAGCAGGCACATGATTTGGAGCACAATCATTTATCATCTTGCAGGCTTCCTTTTATGTCCATTTATCCAAAATTCAAGAATCCCACACTCATCAGTCCCTGCAGAGGAAGCCACGGAATGTTGAATGTATGTTTGACAGTGTCTTAGTTACTTTTCTTTCGTTGCTGGGACAAATACCCAACACTCAAGATGAAGGAAGGAAAGGTTTATTTAGCTCACAGTTATTGGAGGTTTCAGTCCATATTCGGCTGGCCCAAGGCTGATTGGAATAGGGCAGAGAGCATCCAGTTCATGGCGGCGAAACAGCAACAATATGGTACAGAGGCAACCGACCAACCAGGGGAGCAGAGAGCAACAGCACTAGCCTATCTCTCTGTCTCTCTTTATATTCAGGCTCTCTGCCTCAGCCTGTTGCTTCAGTCCACACCCATAGTCTCAGCAGTACTCAGACCATAATCTCAACAGCAGAAAAACACCTAATCCCAGCGGATCATCATTCAAGTTTCAAACTCTAGATCAGTACTAAAATACATAATCCCAGTGACTCATGAATCAAGTCTCAATCTATAGAAGTCCCTGCCTCATGACTGCGTGAGACTTTGGGGGGACAACTAGACATAAACCATAACAGACAATATTTTTTTTATAACGGACAATATTAAGGGAATTTTAAACAAGGGAATGATTTACTGTTAGAGAGAAAACACATCTAACATGCTATGTTTTATAATAGCATTGTAGAATGTTACACTATATTATTTAGTGGGGTTCATGCTTTCCCTAGCAGGTTGAGCAACAGGATGGGAAGGCTTCTAGAACAGGGAGAATTAAGCATTGAACTGAAGAGGCGATCGGAGGCCTTTCCATTTCGCATGTCTTTTTCAATTTCTTCATCAGGTTTTTGTAATTTTCATTATAAAGGTCTTTCACTTGTATGAATTTACTCCTAGATTTTTAGAGTTATTTTGAGTCAGATTGCTTCATGATTTTTTTCTCAGCACTCCTACTATTGGTGTATAAAACTGGTAGTGTTCTCCACGTTGATTTTGTAACTTGTGACATTTCTGAGTTTGCTGATTAGATCTAATAGTCTTTTCACAAAGACTTTAGGTTGCCCTCTACATAATACTTCAAAACAGAAGTAACTCCCATGTTCTTGAGTTGGAAGATTAATATTGATAAACTTCCCATGAATCTCAAAGCTATTTATACATCAATTTACTCTGCATCAAAATACTAATGATTTTATTCACAAAACTAGAACAAAAAAGTCCTTACATTAAACAGAAACACAAAAGATTTTGATTAGCTGAAGCAATCTTGAAAATAAAAGACAGAGCTGGGTATATCACAATATCCGATTTCAAATTGTACTACAGAGCCATAGCACCCAAAGCAGTATGGGGCCGGCATGAAAACACACAGAACTAGGAGACAGAGGAGAGGTTCAGGAAATAAACTCCCCTAGAGGAGCCACATAATTCTCCGCAGAGACCCTAAATGCACTCGATGCAGATTGGCCATCTGAAATAAACAATGCCGGCAACATTAGAGGTCCTCCTATAGAAGGCTGAATTTCGACTTCATCTGTCACCCTGAAGAAAAATGAACTCAGAATGGAACAAAGACCCGAATGCATGTTTTAGTCACTTTGGAGTCACTGGGACAGTGTGTCAGTTGCCCACAACCTAAGGGAGGAGAAGCTTATTTTGGCTATGCGTACAGCCCATAGACTGCTGGTTCAAAGGCATAAAGGGCATAGCGGAAGCCCCTGGACAGCGGCAAAGCTGCCAAGAAGCCAAAAGAGAAGGAAGGCGCCAGTGTGAGGAACACCCTTCCATGTGTGCCCAGCCCCCACCTCCCCAGGCACAGCGGCTCTAGGTCCAGCAGTCAGTGATCCGCTGGCAGGTAGACCGCCCCACTGAGCCAACCGCCTTCCAAACACTTAGAGAGCCACTGCAGGTCCGAGCGTGAACTGTGTAATGCCGTCCACCCTGGGAAAAAGCATAAGGGAAAGACTGTAAAAATTTGCTGTTAGGAGTTACTTAGTCAACTCAGCCCCAAGTCACAGGAAACAAGAACAGTGGACACACCCATTTTTCAAAGTTTCTGCGAAGCAAAAGAAGGAATCACGGGGTGGAGCAACAAGCTAAAAATGGGGATAATATTCAGCAGCTCTCCGCCAGACGTTCATATTCAGATTATACAAGGAATTCAGAAATAGCACGAACAGGTATTGGGAGCAGAAACTGTCACATGATCTGAACAGGCATTTCTGAAAAGAAACACAATCGATGAGAAAATATATGAAAAATGTTTGGTATCATTAGGCACCAGGGAACTACAGTTTAAAATTAAAATTAAATGTAATCTCACCCAATTACAAGAGCCATCATGAGAATTAATAATAGTAATAATAATAGTAATAGTAGTAATAATTCTGGTAAAAGTATGGAGAAAACTCTCCTATACTGCTGGTCAGAACCTACCAACTGTTCTCTGTAACTGCTTGACTAATTGACATCTCTACCAACAGTATTGAACAGTTCCTCTTCAAAAGAAAAATGAATTTAGCATCCCACTCTGGATACACCCAGAGGAAAAAGAAATGCTGCATTCCCATGATTTTGTAGTACTGCTCACAATAGCCAAGATGGTAGCATTCCCTTGTATACTGATCAATAGATGGAAAGATAAAGAAGGTGTGATACATATCTAGTGGTATGTGACTTATCCATAAAGAAGAATTAAATCATCTCATGAAAAAATATGGATGCAGCGGGAGAGCCTTGTGTTAGTGAAACAAGCTGCACACAGAAAGGCAAACGTTGCATGTTCTCTTTTCTGTGTAGAAGTCAAAAATAAAAGCTGAACTGAATGCAGAAAAGTCAGGGGCAGAGAGTGCGAAGGGCCCAAGAAATGAAGCTAAAATGAGACCGAACTAGATTGCTGCACAGTGTGAATGTGTATTGAAGTATTGAGTAACTTCGCTAATGTTCACAATCAACTTTGCAAATCAGAAAGACACGCGTAGGTGAGATACCTCAGCCATCTAAAGTATCTGCTTAGGCATGCTTAGGCAGGTGCAGGGGACCGCGGTTCAACCCCTGGCACCCCATGCCCTGCCAGCCCCACCCTCAGGCCAGGCTGAGCCACCCCCCACATAAAAAGACAGGTTTAAAATGGAAAAGAATAGAACCTGATCTTGGTCAAAACAACCCCATAGAAATGTGGCACTCAAGACCTCAGAGGCGGGGTGGAAAAAAGGGTGCAGCAGGTGCAGTCCATGGCTGCACGTGCAAGGGCTATGAGCGCAATGATTTGTCAGACATCCGTTTTCTTGGTGTGGCAGGTCCCCAAGGACAGCTCCAAATATTTGGTTCAGCTTTGATCATCACCACAACTTTCTGGATTTCCAAAATTAAGAACTCAATCAATATAAAAATATGGGGAAACCTTAAGATAAGAGATTGAGCTTAATCGCTGAATTGCTCCTTTAATTCCCTTGAAATGTGAAATACCTAACAATTTCAGAGAAGAATCACAGAAGTGAGGTAAAGCATGGCTCAAGGGGCAAAACAAGACTAAGAATAAGAACTTGAGACTGGGGGGTGAGGCAGGGGATGCAAGTCTGTAATCTCAGCAGTCTGGTGACCAAGGCCGAGAAGAAAGACAGCAAGTCTGAGCCCAACCTATGCAACTCGGTGATTTAGTAAGATTTTTGTTTCAGAATAAGAAATGAAAAGGCTGGAACTGTAGTTCAATGCAAAGGCCTGAGTTCAAACTCCAGTACCAAAAAAAAAGGAGAGAGAGAGAGACAGAGGGACAGAGACAGAGACAGAGACAGAGACAGAGACAGACAGACAGACAGACAGACAGACAGACAGACAGAGCTCTTTTGTGAAAGATTTGGAGATTGAAAATTGAAATGAAGCTTCAAATTCTACTTGCTCCCATGAGTTATTATCAAAGTAATACTACTGATAAAAAACATACTATTCAATGAGGTGGCTACACAACCATTGTTAAATCTTTAGCAATTGTCCCCAATATGAAATGAGGCCCCCCCAAGTATGTGGTTTTTGTACATGAAAGAAGAGCTGAACTTCAGAGGACAGCACTGTGCAGTGCTCCATGCAGAAGCCATGCTGACCAATTTCCTCCCAAAGACAGTAAAGTCATTCTGGATGCAGTCACCTCGGGCCCTTTGCAAAAAGAGAGGGAAACACTCATCTTTTATACGAGTGAAATTTCTTCCATCCCTCCATAGAAAGACGATTTATATCAAGTTGCAACAGCTTTTTTTCACCACTGGGACACTATGCCTGACACGAGATAGAGGAGGAGAGATTTAATTTCACTTTGATTTCACAAAGATTTGGCAGGCACATGATAAGCTGGCGGCAAGACAGACATTGTGACAGAAGGACTGAGGGAAGAAAGATGTTTACTTCGGAGCAGCAGAGAAAAGGGAAACAGTGCCTCAGAGGAAGGGCGTCATGGTTTACTTCTAGTTGTCCCAAGACCTCATGCAATCATGGCGAGGGTGTTTTATGCTATGAGTTGGTGCCAAAGGGAATGAGGAGAAGACCTGATGAAGGTAGCTCAGAGGACTCACTGAGATTCATTCTTCAGTGAGGCAAGAACCCCTGAAGCAAATCAGCTTTGTTCCAGGTAGTGAGCGTGACCTCATATACAATCATCTCTGTAAAGAGTACCTAAAACAAAAGGCCACAAGCCACAAATCATAGTGCTCAAGGTCAGGCCTTCAGGACCCACCCAGACAACACAAAAGTGTACTTTTCCAGTACTCTGGCTGTCTTAGTTAATCTTTACTCGTGGCTGGGACAAATACCTGACACTCAAGATAAAGGAAGGAAAGATTTATTTAGCTCACAGTTACTGGAAGTTTCAGTCCATATTCGGCTGGCCCAAGGCTGAGTGGAACAGGTCAGAGAGCATCCAGTTCATGGCAGCAGAACAGCAACAAAATGGCGACAGGGGCAGCCAACCAAACAGGACAGCAGAGCAACAGTTCTAGTCTGTCTCTCTGTCTTCATATTCCTATCAGGCTCTCTACCTTAGGATATCCACTCTAGAACACACCCATAGTCCCAGCCCTACTCAGACCAATAATTCCATCAGTACTAAAACACATAATCCCAGTGACTCATGAGTCAAGTCTCAATCTATAGAAGTCTCCACCCAATGACTACATGAGGCTTTGGGGGGACAACTAGACATAAACCATAACACTGGCTATGGCTTAATCCCATGAAATTGAAATATTGTATTTAATGGTTACGTTCCAGATTCTGTCAACTTGATAACCAGACATATCTCCTTAAAGAACATATCTCCCCATAAACTAATAGCAAATTCACAGCTCTGCCCCACCTGACACACCTGTCTCCTGTACAATCAGAAGCACATTGATATCCTCTCCCCAAACTCAACACGTCCAGCATTCTGCAAAGGCTAAGTTGAAAGCCTGCTCTGAATCAGAGGGCAAGTTCTTTGCTGTGAATTCCTGGAAAAAAATCAAAACAAGTTACATAATCAAAGTGAAACAGCACAGAGTAAACATACCCATTCCAAAAGCAAGGACTGTGGGGATTAAGAAATCATCACAGTAAGAGCAAGAGCAAAATCCCAGCAGAGCAATATTAAGTCCTGTGACTCCATGATTGTCCTACTGGCCACAGGGTAGTGATGTGCAAAATCCAGAGGGCATGGGTGGCATCGTTGGTGGCAGGGCACTGTGGGGAGCAGCTGAGCCACGGCTGCACTAGAGGTTGGCAAACTCCGAGTCCAGCGGATATTTGGCCTTGGTGTTCCTCCCTGTTAACTACAGCACAGAGAGCTCTAAAGATGTTCCACTTTCATAATTCTCATGTCACTTGCTAGCTCCTTGTTTTACTGTGTATAAATAAAGACAGAGAGCATGCTGGGTTGTCACTGCCTTTCCATCAGAGAGATCAGGGCCCAGCTGGCTCCAGTTTTCCTTTCAATATGTGTGTCTAGCTTGTTGTTGTTGTTGTTGTTCTTAATTTCCCATCACCTGATCTCAAGATGCTCCTGGCTGTGCAGCTCATGGCAGATCACAACACACTGCTCTTTGGTTGACTTTGTTCACAGCTGCAGTGCTCCTCAGTAGATTTTCCGTACCCCTGGATACTCCTGGATACCCTGTACTTTCCGCCTCAATCCCGTAGCACAATAGAGTGCCATCTCAAGGGCTCCCTACTTGGCTTCCCATGCCTTCATTTGGAATGAGGGTGAGTGTGTCCAAGAACCCAAATTCTTGCTCTCTGCATGGCAGTAAAGCACACGTCAGCGGTCAACGGCAAGGTCAATTGTTGGCAGGAACGGTAGCTAGGCCTCCTCTGACTGCAACTACGTCAACTTCTGAGTGCCTGGATAACTGGGGAGAGTGAAATGGAAACTAGGGAACTAATTAACTAGGAGACTCTGCTTGAGCAGGCATCTGAGGAACTCTTCCTGAAAGAAGTCTTACATTTGTGTGCCCTTGGGACTGAGATTGGTGATCTTGTTGCTTTTGGAGATGCCCTCAGGGCATTTTTCTTCTTATGCCCATATAAATAACTGGCTCCTTAAAGGGTGATTGTCTCATGAGCAGCCTCATCCTCTTTGGCCCCAAGTCTACGAAGTGGCTTCTTTAGAACCAAAAAAGTCTTAAGTTTTTCACATTTTTCTGATTTGCTTTTTACATGAAAGAAGAAGCACCCATGCCATAGGCTGCATGTTGGGGTGCCTTGACATTGGTGCTGCCGACACATTTTCCTTCGTCCCAATCTCCCACAGAACCCAAGGACACTGCTGAAACATGCATAGGTGTTCTGCCGGACCGTCACACCCAGAGCCCGAGCCCAGCGCCCATGAAGGCCTGGCTCCCAGCTGAACACTTCTCAGCTGGGCCTTGGGAGTTCTCACTCTCACCAGCATCCTGTTCTGCATTCTGGCGAGCACTGACCATCAAGCTCTGCATTCTATTCTTTATCTTTTCTAACTTACATCTCCATGTGTTTCCAAACTCGTCCTAAAAACCAATCCCAAAGGTTACTCAACCACATGGCCAAATGCAGACACAGTAAGGACCCACGTTTTCTATACATTAGTCCTCCCGTTGCCGACGCCTAACACCCACCAGCTAAAACTTAGCAGAGGGCAGGTTTGATTGGGCTCAGAACTTCAGGGCATGCAGTACATGTTCAGCTGCCTCTGAGGAGGAAGGGTCTGGCAGGGAAAAGATACTTCATGCACAGAGGCAGAAAACCAAAACAGGGGAACAGAACCAGCAAACAAGAGGCTAGAAACCATCCGGTACCAAACATCTCAAACACATCGCAGAGCACACCTCAGACAAACTAATCCTCTGGGGTCTCTTACCCAAACAGACACATTAAAATTAACTGTCATAAGTTATATATTATAAACCAGGCATGGTGACGCACGCCTGTAATCCCAGCACTCGGGAGGCTGAGGCAGGCGGATCGGTGCAAGTTCCAGACCAACCTGGGCTACAAAAGTGAGCTCAAGGTCAGCCTGAACTGCATAATGAGACCGCGCCTCAAAAAGACAAAAAAAAAAAGAAGTTATATATTATAAATTAAAATATGATATAGCTTTTGAAATATTACATTGCATATAAACAAATTTAAGAAAACTATGTAATTAGCAGTAAAGTTAATTGAAACAAATTGGAAGAAAAGTGCAAAACTATTTTCAGGCAATTATTAGTGATGAGTAAAATAGTGCCATTATGTGAACAGGAGAAACCAATCGACCAATGGTAGCTTTTCAGTTCTCTCTTCCTCAGAATATTATCTCATGCTGCTCTTCATATAGTACATAGGTATGTGGATAGTCATCAGGTGAGACGCTCTGAAAAGCAAAGGATCAGAATTTAGTGAACAAGAAAGTCAAAGACCACGGTTTAGCTCAGTGGTACAGTGGAATTTAGTGAGGAATAGGTCACAATGAGAAGAGGTCCCTCCACAAAGGGTGAAGCTATTTAACAAAGAAAGCAAATTAGAATATCTTTCTATATGTACAGATAGATGAATGGAACGCTAGACAGATAAAAGACAGAGAATTTTTTTTCAAAATGCCTTAACAATATTCCTTAATGGAATATAAATAGCTGAATTCATTTTTGATATGATATTTTAATCCTACTCTATAATATATGTAACATATTATACATATATATAGTACTTAAGAAAACACAAGCAAGTACACAGTTAAACATTGAAACAAAACTATTTATTTCTCTGCAACCAGAAAACATAACAATCTATACATATTAGAGAGGAGAAAGCAAATTTCTTTGTCTGGAGCTGACACTTTGACCAAATAGAATATTCACATTAGCCACAAATTTGGTATCAATCATACATAAGAGATGGAAAAAATCATCTTTATTCTTTGAACTCTGTTCTCATCAACTTTTTTTCAAGTATTTGGTACAGGGTCTCACTGCGCAGTGGGGACTTGTAGTGATCCTCCTGTTTTCAGCCTCCCCAGAGCTGGGATTACAAGCATGCGCCATCACACCCAGTTTTAGAGGACTGCTCAGCACACCAGGGGACGAGGCCAGCATGACATGTGGTGCCAGGAATCAAACCTCAGTCCAGCGCTTGCCTAAGCAGGTGCTTAATCCGCTGAGCTATCTCGCTGGCCCTTTCCTACACTTTTTAAGCCATGACAAGCAGGCACTTCAAAGTATTTTGAGTAAATTAAATGAAAAAAAGAAAACTCTGTGCAGTCAAAGCCACTCAACCAGCCCTGCAGTCACTGATCTTCAGGGAAACTTTAAATCTACGACGGTATTTGAACTGATATCAAGGTGGGCATCTCTGCTATTGTTTGGGCAGTAATCAGAGTGATAACAACAAAGTTGGAGCGAGTGGCTCCAGTTGGGACCATTTCTTGAACATGCAGTTTTTAGTGTTATCCCAAAACCATATTCTAAGAGAAATCCAAGGGCACATAGATTATTTGGGAAGTACAGTGGAGCACAATGGAAGAGGGAAGGCAAAGAAGCAATACAAAGACAGTGTGTTACCAAGAGAATTACTCTACTGGGCAATGTGTGGTCGCGAAAACATGTTTCAGAGTTAGTCGTCAAGGGGAACGACAGCTAGGAGTAGCTCCGAATCAGTTCCTGAGGATCAGAGGTGGAAGGCAGTATTGGCGGGACTCAGCTAAGCCTTCAGACCTGCCAGCCCCATCGTGTGTGGACAGAGTGTGGGGTGAATGTGGCAGCCCTAGACAGGCAGGCAGGACCCCCTGAGACGAGGCTGAAGCATGCAGAGCAAAGGAGGCCGTGGAGACCCAGGAGGAAAATTACAGTCAGTGGGCACCAGTGACAGACTGAGCTAGGAAACGAGGACAGGAGGCCAAACACTGCCTTTAGGATGTGCTTGCAGGCATTGTGTGGATTAATCTAAGATTCACTGTAAAGAACGGGGAGC